>OOIL02001451.1:571717-680092 GCA_900332095.2 Cuscuta campestris
ATTGATTATTTGATAAAATAAAATATTCTTGTCACTACTTGTTTTGTACAACGTTTGATGTAGTTTTTAAATACTGAAGTTTTATTTTTTATTTATATACCAATCTTTAAGTAAATTGAATTGAAAAAACTTAAAATTTTACTTCTTTTTGCGTAAAGTGAAAGTGAAGATAATTATGGGACATAGGGAGTATTTTGTATCATATGGGCCTGTTTTATGTACATATTATAAAGTCTAACAAGGTTTTGACATCCAAATGTCCCAAGCATTTTCTTAAACAATGTGGTTTGGTCATATAAATAGGAATGGTGGCAGTAATTGATATTTCCATCATTACACCAACTTGCACTTTCCACACTCTTCTGCAGGTAGTCTGTACAGATGCACTGCTCTCCGCATTGGCAAGCGATCAATCACTCGTTGCACAGAAAATCACTAAACTTCTTCTTCCTTCATATTTTCCACCAAATGTAACACCCGAAGAAGCATGTAAGCGTTGTGTCACACTCATAAAGAGGTCTCCATCTGCGGGATCAAGGTTCTGTGAATTTGCTGTGTCGGCAGGAGCCACCCTCCCTTCTTTAATGGAATTATTGAAAGGGTTGATACGTTTGGTTGTTTCACCTAAAAACCTGGAAAAAGATCAGATTAATGGTATAGTTGTTGGCATCTCGCATCTTTATAACCATCTCGTTAAAGAAGCATCTTTCAAGAATATTCTTAAGAAAGAGTTATCAGGAAGAACACTAAAGATCATGTTTGCTGCAGCAACTACAACCCATGCTAAATCTTCAATTTGCAGTATTATTTCAACAATTCCTCCAGAAGCAGTTGATGGCCTTTACGAAGAATGCTTGGCCTTGATAATAAATTGCATTGGATTGTCTGGTAATGTGGAAAGGAAAGCTGAGGTAAGATATGCACATAGGATGATGTTGTCTTGTGGTTGGTTTGATGAGATGTTGGGGTCTCTATCAACAATTCTGCAAGAAATCGCCCACTATATCAACGACTCGCCTGGACCAGAGGCTTCTTCCACAAGACAGAGGAAAACTAAATCCTCCACCAGAACTACATTAAAATGCAAGCATCCAAACTTGAAAAAGGCATTAAACAAGGACAAATTTAGCTTCACTGAGGCATATGAGATTGCTGAGGGAATAGCCTGGCAAGTAAATGATTTACTGTTGGATGAAGGCACGAGAAAAGCACTGTTAGGATCCAGAATTTTAGAAACCGCGCTTCTTGGTTTGAAGGCTATCTCAGAATTTAGCATTCTGCAGCCTGAGCGGTGTGGTCATATGAATGTCTATCCACTTATAGCTTACACAGCTCTTATTCTGCACTTGTCTGCACAAAATATCGGCATCAATGCAAACAAACATTCTCTAAAAATGAATGGCATTGAATCATCCTCAAACACAGAGGTACATACATAATTCCTCTTTATTTCTGTCTTTTTCAAAGGGAAGTATTAAGTCTTTCACTTATACAATACTTTGTTTTCAAATTTACCAATCATTGCCAGAGTTGCATTTTGCTCACGGATAACAGTCTGTTTAAAAAACCAATAAAAGCAAATAATAGTAAAATGACTAAATTGCTCTCCCATATATATATTTCGTGTCTTTGTTTCTTTTGATTTACAACAACCCAATAAGGTTCCAATGTTCCACAAAGTAGGGTCTGAAGTGGCTAGGTGTAGCTGTTTAGGACTGCAGGCGGACCTTACCCCCTACTTATTAAGGTAGAGACTAGAGAGGTTGTTTGTTACTTCTAACTATGACAAAATTAATGATCACTTTAAAAGTTACTTTTTAATGGATGACATTTAAGAACAGATGGAATAATTAAGGGGGCTACAAATGGAATTCTATGTGAGAGTGAGTGCATGCATAACAAGGGTCACAATTCATAAAGGGTCCTCTTGTCAGTCTTGTGAAAGTGTGCATAGATTTTTTTACTAGGATTCAAACACATGAGCTCATGCACTTTTTTTTTGGGCGGAACATAAATATGTATTGAACCCAGGAGAGAGAATGTACAAGTGTAAGAGGGTCATACCCCAACAAAGCATCATCAAATCTCAAATACAACAGAGCCACAACTCATAAAAAGGCCAAAACATGTAGGTCTCAAAAGTGATACTCCCTCTATCCCACAAAACCTTTCTCCTTTCTTTTTTCATCCGTCCCAAAAAACCTTTCTCACTTCTATTAAAAAGTCGCTTTTACCCCTACTAATTCTTAACTTACTTATCACATCACACTTTCACTATTAATCTATCCATCTTATCCTACTTTACCCATCACATCCAAGAGTATCTTTGGAAAGTCAACACCAAACTACACTCCTCTTAAATCCTTTCAACTTTAAATCCAGAAAGGTTTTGTGGGACGGAGTAGAATACTAGGATGTAGCCTATCCAAAATCTTATACACCATAACTTGAATTTTCATGCAGTCTTTGTTATGTGTTTGTGCATCTTCTGCATGGCAATTTTATGTCTTGTCTGTTTGTTTAGTTTGTGTATATTAACTTCTATATGAAATATCTTTGTGCCTTTTACATGACAGAGAACTTCATTGGACCTGACAATGGACCATCTTCTAGACTGCACAAACAAATTATTCAAAGAAAAGAGGCAGGTGATGTTCTTTTTAGGTAATGTGAAGATTCTAACAGCAGTACTAAAGTTCATAGTTGATGGCACCACTATGAAACTTCACCATAGTCTTCCAGAAGCATGTCTGAAGTTCACTCTCGAATATGTACAACTTATCAACTTCTATTTAGGAAAATATTCCACTGACGAGCTTCAGTTAACAGAAGAAGGCCTGAAGGAGACATTACTCTGTCTCAAAAGTTCCTTCACATATGCAGCCAAGTTACTCAATCTGGTACTTAAGGATTTCTTTGATGCTTCAACACCACAACCGGTCGCTTACCATCTTGCTAATGAATTGCTTAGCCTCACAGTTTCCATTGAAAAACATGTGGGCCATAGCCACGCAACCCGTCTATTGTCTGCTGCTCGCCCTTGGGTACCTGATTTAATTCTGGCCTTTGGATCCTTTCACTTAATGAATCAGACTGCAGAAGATAGTGCAAGTGTTTTTCCTTCCTGGCTCTCCATTTTAGCCAAGATAGAACTTTTTGATCTACAAGAAAGTAGTTCAGAAGAACAAACCGAAACATTTTGTAAAAAACTGGGCTTCTTTGCATTCAAAAGTTTAGTGGGTTTGATGGTTCAGAGGTTAAGCGCTAACAACGATGTATTGGATGCGTTTGGAACAACTATCTTAAATATTTTGCTAGTTCACTTGGAAAGTCGGGGCTTTGGTGTGCTGTTAGGGTTGCTGCACTTTGTTCGTGTGAAGTTGGTAAAAAATGATGAGCAACAGTGGAATGATCTTAAGATGATGTCAGTAACTATCCAGCAAATCTACTGTCAGCTGGAGTTACTGGCTGAAAATTCAAGTTACGGCGAGAGTGAGTTCCAAGAGTTGCAGAGTGCAAAAGCATTGATTGAACCTGTTTTGTACCATTCACAAGATTCTCAAAGAAGCCCATTTGAAGAATGATGTGTTTTTATTGCACGTAAGTTTAAAGCAAAACCTCCTTGCCAAGTTGATTGTTTTGCATGTTTTTACACTGTACAATGTTTCTAGACAACTACGTAGTATTTATGATGTATTTATGATGTTTATTGATTTTCAGTTAACTCTATTCGAATCAGTTGAAATAAATGTACTAATGTTTTTATGATGCTTGTTGATTTTAAGTTAACTCTATTCGAATCAGTTGAAATAAATCTATTGCAATTTTCTTCCTGGTAAAAATGGTTGAGAGAAATTGGCATCTTTTTAATCTATGCAGATATGCTCATAGTTAACGGCTAAATTTAAAAAAAAAAACCAGTTCAGTTCGAATTTTGGCAAATTCAACACATTCAAGCATTGCTGAATGTATTCAACATTCTGAACTGAGGAATCATGTTCCAAACTGAATCACCAAACTAGCAATGATGATAATTCAACAATTGGAGTTTTGGCTTTATAGCAAATAAATTTCATAATAACCAACCAGTCCTAAACTAAGAGAAGTAACAGGTTTGAAGCAATTTTAGCTTAACTGCTTAATATTCAAGCCTCAAGTCAATTGGAAAGAAAAACTACTACAGTACTATGGAAGCCTACAAACTAAAGTAGAAATTCTTGGCTCTCAACAAAACTACATTGGAAGCCATATTGGAACTACTGAAAAAAGAAGTGGGATCTCAAAGTCATGCCAAATATGCATCCACAGTTGATTTTTTTCAGGGTAAAAATTTTGGAGCGCTTTGTAACTGCTAAATGCATCTCCCACCAAGATTAGATATTCTGCACAGGACACTCCCAGGGAACTTCATACTGGAATCTTCTTCAGGTACACTGCAATTGGCATGCTCAAGAAACCAAAGAATACACTAAGGAACCACTGGCAGAAGCTGAGGGGTGTTGTGTTGGCAAATGTCCCTAAATATTCAATGATTATAATTTGGAAGAGGACTGTGACGCTGATGACCGCCACAAACACATAATTGTTCAGTATGCCTTCAAGCACATCTATTTTCTCCATCTCTCTCGAGTTCACCTCATTGAAGAGCTGCAAACACAAAGTGATAATAACATTACGGCATAAATGTTGTTGTAAATTATCTCCACCTAGACACTATGCCCTTCTTGAGCATCCAAGAGTTTCTTTAGATGGAGGGTTTTGGAGGGGTTACTCTATTAACCAAATATAAAGATTGTTGTTTATGTAAAGATTTGTTGCTAGATCAGTTTTGGTTTGGCAGTTGTTTTTGGTCATCACTAATAACTATGAACCGAATATAATCAAAATCATTAAGGTACACGAACGGCACCTGACAGAAGACAAATGAGTTGAAAATGAGAGTGTTGAGAGTCAAGTCAGCATTGGGGCCATCAAGACGGAATATGCATTTTCCACAAGCCTGAAGAAACCAGATGACTATGAACTGATACAAAGATTGACCCAAGATATTCCTCCACATTATATTTGTGATGAAATTTCCAGTCCTTCCAACTGGTGCTCTCTTCATCAGCTCATCAGTAGGGGGTTCAGTTGCAAGGGCAAGTGCTCCCAATGTATCCATTATCATATTCACCCACAGAAGTTGCACGGCAGTCAAGGGAGCACTACCTGCATGCAGTTGAATTGATTCACGGTAGGATATTTATAGTAAAAGTGTTTGGTAAAAGCTACCAAACGGATACTAGAGGATATGGGTATTACCAGTTAAACAAGCTGAGGAGAAGTTGACAATCAAAGCAACCACATTAACAGTCAATTGGAACTGGACAAATTTCTGAATGTTTATGTATACAGAGCGTCCCCATTTAGCTACTGTCACGATTGTTGAGAAATTGTCGTCTAGAATAATGACATCGGCACTCTCTTTGGCAACCTGGGATGATCAGTAGTTAAAAGATAGTAAGAGATTCAGCCATTCAAACCAACTTTTGTCTAAGCATGACTAAACAATACCAGGATATACTAAGAGATGAACTCATTTCTTGTTTGTTTTTTTCGTACCTCAGTCCCAGCAATGCCCATTGCAAGCCCAATATCAGCTTCATGAAGTGCAGGAGCATCATTGGTTCCATCACCAGTTACTGCCACAACTTCTTGAAATGTTGTTCTCAATTGCTTTACCAATGTGTGCTTGTCGAGTGGCGAAGATCGAGCCATCACCTGGCAAATCAAGAACCAAAATTTATTTGCTGAAATATATATTTTTCTTTTAAAAAACAACATTATTGACTTATTAAAAATATAAAGGACCTGAATTTTAGGAATTATCTTGTGCATTTCCTCAGGGCTCATCTCCCTAAAAACGGGACCTTCTATGGCAATGCCATCATCAGTTAAAATTCCACATTCCCTGGCTATAGCTTTTGCAGTATTGATGTTATCCCCAGTAACCATCCTAACAGTTACACCAGCCGAATGACACAGAGCAACTGACTCCCTGACTCCTGGCCGAACCGGATCCTTAATTCCTACAATTCCAACACATGTATACCCAGACAGTGGGATATCATCATTAGGGGAGAATCCATTTTCCAAATCAAGATATGCAAGGCATAACGTTCTAAGGGCTTCATTGGCAAACTGATTTATAGTGGCATTCAAGTGTTTACACATCTCTTCATCCAGTGGAACAACCGAACCATCAGAATTGATCACTTTGTCACAGGCAGCCAAAATAATCTCTGAAGCACCCTTAGTATGGGCACGCAAACCCCCTTCTCCAGGAAGTTCTAATACCACACTCATTCTTTTCTTGGTAGAGTTAAAAGGTTCCACCTTTACAAGTTTGGAAGCCTTTCTTTCTGCCTGGAAATCCCCACCAAGATCCAACCCAAACTTAAGTATGGCAGTCTCAGTCGGCGTTCCCAACATTTCACGTTTCCCAGTTTTGGAAGCCACCACTTCGCCTCCGGTGTTGTTGAATATGGACTGGAGAAGTGTTTTGAGCACATTGTCTGGGAGCTGAGTTCGCAATTCGGTTGCAGCACTTGGAGTAGTTAAGTCCTTAACATTCATGCATATGCAAGTCTTCACAACCGTCATTCGGTTGGTGGTCAGGGTGCCTGTTTTGTCACTGCAGATTGTCGTGGCGGACCCCATTGTCTCGCACGCAGCCAAGTTCCGCACAAGCGCCTTGTCATTCATCATCTGTTTCATGGCGAAAGCCAGGCTTAGTGTGACTGCCAAAGGTAGTCCCTCAGGAACAGCAACCACCACTATGGTGACAGCCACTGCAAAGTATTCGAGCAGTTCCAGCGCGTCTTCACCGCCCCAGCTCCAGTGGGTCCCGTCGTGGAGCTTTCGGACGTACATTTTCTGTATCAACACTGAAAACGTCACCACAGCGAAAAAAAGACCAATCTTTCCTATGATCGTGGCCACCCCATTCAGTTTGACCTGCAACGGAGTCTCATCGTCTCCCCCTTCGCTGAGGGTTGCCATGAGCTTTCCCCATTGTGTCCTCATCCCAACCGTGGTGACCAACATCTTGCATGATCCGTCCTGGACTTTGGTCCCAGACAAGAGGAAGGGGTTTTCAGCACTGACCATGACCGGCTCGCTCTCACCTGTCAAGCTTGACTCGTCGATTGACACGGAGAAGCCAGAGAGGAACAGCCCATCTGCAGGGACTTGATCACCAATAGCCAGATGGACAATGTCACCGGGAACGAGTTCGTATATTGACATCTTCTGTCTATATCCATCCCTAGTGACCTGAATGGATATCTTCTTCTTTTCCTTGTCCAAGTCCCTGAACTGCAAAGACTGGCGGTAGTCACTGGTTGCAGTGACAAACACGACCAACAAGATACTGGCGACAATTCCGAGCCCGTCGTGGGCCCCTTTGGGCCATCCCTCAGTTGCTAACCCAACAATTAGGGAAACAAGTGCACACACTCCCAGGATCATGAGAGTCATGTCCTGAAGGGCTTCCCATACGAAAACCCAAAAGCTCTTTGGTTCATTTTCTTGGAACTTGTTGATCCCAAAAAGCTCTTGTCTGTGGTTAAGGGCTTCCTGGTCTGCAGTGAGGCCATTGTCAACAGAGGTCCTGAGCTTTCCAGCAATACCCTCCACCCCACCATGGAATTTCAGTTTCTTCAGATCATGCCCTTCCACCACAGATCCCAATTCTTCTGCACAAATTTGATATCCTGCTGCCTCAGCCTCCTTGGGTACAACGTAATCACTCGGTTTCACCCCTGCAATCAGATATTTTTTCAAGAAAGAGAAAAAAAAATCAAATCTTGGGCAGCTCAAATGACCACAAATCGTCTCAATTACCAAAACAAGATAAGGAACAGATAGATCACCCTGTATGAACTGAAACGCAGCCTTGGAAACAAGAACAGCAATCCTCAATTTCTCCTATAACAACACACAAACAAAACAAGAAAACACCGTTCGGGAAAATGGGATCAAAACAGAGAATGGAAACATAATAAAAGAACATAAATTTCTCCCTTTTTTCAAAAAAAAAAAAACATTCCCATGAGATTCGGTCAAAACGGGGAAAAGAGGGGAGAGAGGAAGCTACCTGATTCGTACGGCGCATGGCAGCAGCCTCATAGCGCTTGGAGAGGTTGGCGGTGAAGCGGAAGCGCCGCTTTGGGTTCTTCACGACGCCGCAGAGGCTCCGCCACCGCTGCAGCGCCTCGTCCGACGAGTTCTTGGCCTTCACACCCCCGAAATTCTCATTCAAATAGCTCTCCATCTTCTCCTCCTACCCCAAATTCAGCCTTGCAATGTCAACTTTTCTTGCAACACATACATATAAAAAAATCTCTTTTTTTTCTTCTCTGGGAAATTGATCCTCCTCCAATGCGAAGGAGAGAAAGTCTTTAAAAAAGAGACATTCCCTTCGTCGTCAGATCGTGCGAAGTTTCGCGGTGATTTCCCAGAAGGAAAGCCGCGTGAGGAGCAATTAGTACGAATGAGGAAACGATGAAGAAGAAGGGAAAAAAGAATAAAAGATTGTGGATAATGAATGCGGGAGGGAGGGAGGGAGAGGAGGATCCGGAATTTGGGTGCAAACAGTGTGAGATTGCATGTTCTTCGACAGTTTCTGATCTAATGTATTGACCTGGTTTCTTGGTCGAACTAACGTTGAACGAAATGGTCGGGGGCCGAATAATAACGTTAACGTTACACCGTGTGTGTCCTGTTTGCTCGGACGTTTTTTTCCTCAACAAAATCAGGTTAAAAGTTTCTATGCACCACAAAGATTTACTTTTACTCATGGTTAGCATGTTTACAAAGGAAACAAAAGGTTAGCATGTGACAAAGACTTTTTTTAAGTTTTTAACTTTTTAAGGAAAAGATAAATTATCAACGAACTAAAAATGTATGTGTTGTTTTGATGAGGGATTAAAATAGAAAGAAAATGAGAAAAGAAGAAAATGAACTAATGAAGAGAAGGGAAAATTGAGAAAAAATGGAGAAAAGTTTGTTGATGTTTGGATATGTAAAAAATTGAAGAGAACAAAAGGTGGAAAAAGGAAAATAAGAGAAGAAAGAAATGGATGAATCTCTCTAATTGGTTTCTTCTTTCTCCCTCACTTTTTAAGTTTTTTTAGGAGAATACAAATTAAGGTAGGATTCCGTTGACACTGAATCAAGTGTAAACAGATGACACTCGCTCATCTTGAGACACTTTTAATACTCTATTTGCAAAATTGATGGTTCTTATCCTCTCAACTACCACCCTAAACTCCATACCTCTGCCCCATAAGCCCCCTCTAAATGTGTGGCTATTATGAGAATCATCAATTTTATAAATGAAGTACCGAAAGTGTCCCAAAATGACAGTGACACGGAGTGTTACCGTACTCTTGTGTCACTGGAACCTCACCGTACAAATTATCAATGAACCAAAACATGTACATGTTGTTTTAATGAGGGATTAAATAGAGAACAAATGGAGAAAAATTAATTGGAGGTGCAAAAATTGAAGACATACAAAGGTGGAAAAAAGAAAAAAAGAGAAGAAAAAAAGGATGAAGCTCCATTATTGGTTAGTTCTTCTCATTCACATTTTTTTTACTTCCCTCTTTTTTTTCTTCTATATCCAACCAAGAGAAAACTTCTCGCAAATTATATTTTCTCTTAATCACATTTTTTTCATTTCTCTTTTTCCACCCATCCAAACATATGCTTACACTAAGTATAAGACCATGCCGACCATATAGAGAGGATGTTTGTGAGTGCGCTGAGCCTTGAAAAAGAACATGTGCTAAAATCAAAAGTAGAAAGTAGTTACTCTCATGAGCTTTGGTGAAAATCACTTCTAGAGCACAATTTATACCTCTAAAATCACAATTTATAATATAAAGCTAATTGAAAAACACTTAAAATTACGGAGTATGTTTCAATGAAGTAGAAGCTCAAAAGCTATTTTCAAACACGCTCCCTCACGCTCTCATAGAATGATGTGCTAATAAAGCACTTTTTGCTATAGTATGCCACGCACAAAGGTTTTATTTAAAAATAATGTTTTTAATTTGTATTTTCAAATTGTTAAAATTAAACATTGATATTAGATAATATTTTAAGGATAATTGTAATAGACTAATAGTACATATTAATTTTTTAAACACTAAAACTAAACATTATCAATATATGAAGTGAAATTTGCAATGAATATGACTAAAATATAAGTCATTTTTTAATATAGGACTTAAACTTTTTTATTCCCTAAATAAGAATAAATAATGACTAGTGAGAAGAAAAATGTTCAAGTAATGCTGGACATTTAGTTGAATAATGACTAATAGATAATAATCAATGGTCATACATTGGGAAATAAAAACATATGCTCATATTTTGTGATTATTATTATTATTATTATTATTATTATTATTATTATTATTATTATTATTATTATTATTATTATTATTATTATTATTATTATTATTATTATTATTATTATTATTATTATTATTCTATGAGGCATGCTAAAGTCCACCACACTTGATACTATTAATGACACGTGTATGTGAATATATATTTGGTACACAAGATAGCAATAAAATTGAGAATTCCAATTCCAATTCTTCTATATATTTACTAGCACAAAAATATCTGAATTTGAAATTGAATTATAATTCCAAATATTCAATTTCACAATTTTAATTCCATAACACAACCAAAAGATTTTGAAATTCAAAATTTAATGCAAGAGTTACACTAATATTACTTGTATTCTTTCTAGATTAACAAATTAATGAATTTTGTAGATTTTTGATATATCGAGAAAATAACTTTTCAGCTAGTTTTTGACTTTTATGACACACTTTGACTTCTTTGACTAATCAAAAAGGTTAAATTAAAAATTACAAATTAAAAATTAAAAAGTTAAAAAATATTAATTTAAATATAAATTAAAAATCTATATTTTAAAGTAAAAAACTAAAAAAATATTTTAATATAAAAATTAAAAGTTCAATATCAATTAACAGAAATTAAAAACTAAAAATTAAAAATTAAAATAATTAAACATTAAAAATTCTAAATTAAAATATTAAAATAAAAAATTAAAAATTAAAAATTAAAAATTAAGAATTAAAATTTAAAAATTTAAAAGAAAACTAAAAATTTAAAAACGAAAAACTAAAAATAATTTAGAATTTGAAATTTAATATTTAAAATGTAAAATTTAAAATTTAAAATTTGATATTAATAAATTAAAAATCAGAAACTAAAAAAATATGAAAACTAAAAAATCAAAATATAAAACTAAAACATGAATATTGAAAATTTTAAGTTTGAAATTTTGAATTCAAAAAACTCAAAATTAAAAATTAATAGTTTTGTTTTTAAAATTAAGAAATAAAAAATTAAGGAGTAGATAAAATACTATGGAGGTGAAATGAAAAAATCAAAATATAAAGTTATATATTTAAACTAACAATATAAAATTTTAAAATTAAAATGTAATATAAAAATTTGAAATAAAAATTTATTAGTTTCAATTTCAAAACTAGAAATAAAAAATTAAAAATAAAACTCAAAAATATAAAACAAAGAAAATAAAATATGAAATTTGATTTTAAATTTAAAATTAGAAACAAATAATTAAAAATCAAAGATTTAAAATCTCAAATTCCAAAAAAAAATAAAATTAATATAAAAATACAATTTAAAATTTAATATTTAATATTTAAAATTAACAATTTAAAACTTAAAATTTAAAACTAAAAATTTAAAATGCAGCGAACACATCAGTTATTGGAATCAGTTGAGTAGCTGACACAGGGCCGGCCCTGAAAAATGAAAAAATAAAATTAGATTGGTCCTAAATTTACATTTTGGGCCCTACTTTATTTTTAGAATATTTTTTCTTTAAAATTATTAACAAGTTTAAAGATATGGAGCCTTAAAATTTTAGGGACCTTGTGCGGTTGGCCATTTTGCACATCTTTTGGGCCAACCATGAGCTGACACAAACAACTAACTATATATATGATTTTGTGTTTTCAAACAAAAAATTTTGTAATTATAATATAATTTTAAATTAATTTGTTAACTATATGAAGCAGAGGATTTGAAATTAAATTATACTCGGGAGTACTCCGTATGTTTTGTTAAATTAAATGTAGAATTCTTGTGTAAAAAATGTATTTTTTTGAGAAAAATTGTCTCAAATAATCTCATTTTCACGCTTTTTAAAAAATAATTTATATTTCACTGTCACAGGAAATAATCCCACCTTTTTGCATGTGTGCGAGTTTTGGGTCGCTGTTAAAAAGCTAATAGCCACTTAACAGAATTTTTGGAAAATGTCTGCTTTTTTTGCAAATAAATAAAAGGTGAGGTTATTTTATGTAAGTTCTTTTTTTTATTTTTTAATTTCAAATAGTAAGTTTAAATGAATTTCTAATAATGTTTTTATAAATAATAATCCACTAAATTTAATCATTATTTTAAGAGTGAAACTAATTATTTTTTCAATAATTGATAGTCTGGTAATAATTGAATAATAAATTATTCTACACAATGGAGCTAATTTATTTTTTTCATAACTCACTATATTATTCTATAGGTTGTAATTATTTTCTTGAGTGACACTTCAGATTGTTTTTTGATACGGTACTATTATTATTTTTTAAAAAATGCTACAAAGCTTATGAATATTTTAAAATAAATCTATATAATTATTTTTTTCACAAAATATTATTACAACAGTAGTGAAAATAACACCATAATGTTTTATTTGAAATAGATCTTTTTTATAACTTACTATACTTTTTGTTGTATTGCAATTTTTTAATGAACAACACTTCGGTATGTTTATTGATAATTATCTATTACCCGTATTATTTTTCTAAAATGGAACTACCCAACTTGTGTTTTTTCGATAATTTAGTACAAATGTTTTCCCCAAAATAATAATTCAAAAATTGTGAAAATGGCACAATATTTTTTTATCTAAAGCGGCACTAAATAATTTTATAACTCACTGGAATTTCTTTGCTTTGCAATTTCATTCTCTAGCGATACTCGTCATTATTTTTCGATAATCTAATATTATATTTCTACCGGAACATAAAACAAAATTTGTAAAGTGTTATATTTTTTAAAAAAACTGAAGACAAATATCTAACAAAAGTTTTTTTTTATATTTTTAAAAACATAAATTTGAAAATTTAAAAATAAAAAAAGTAAATTTGCTCAAAATAATCTCACATTTCATTTATTTGTAAAAATAACATTTTTAAAAAATTTTGGTAAGTGACAGTTAGTTTTTTAACGGAGTCCAAAATTTGCGCACATGCGAAAAAGTAAAAATATTTACAGTGACATAGAAAAGTGAGATGATTTTTAAAAAAATGTGAAAATTTAAGATTATGTAAGATAATGTACCTATTTTGTTGAGAAAAATTACTATGCAAATTTTGCATCGTTCATGTTGTGTGTTCGACAGACACGATAACATCTTGGCTAAGGTTGGCTTTGGGACACATTTTTGTGTGTTTCAAGTTGTTCGTCTTCTCTGTTGGGCGAAATTTCAGTAACCAAACTACAAGGCGGCGCACATGCTAGATGATATTCAGAAATATGTTGGTTTCCATCAGAAGCAAACCGTTTCTTCAATCACCGCTTTCGCCGGATTTCTACTCTCTGTTGTCAAATTCAGGAAAGCGTGTAGCCGGGAGGGTACCGGCACGCCCTTCCGGCGCAAACAGAGGCTTCGTCCCCGGCATTTTCGGCGGCGAGTTTAAATCTAATTTCATGAGCCCAATTAGGGCACTTGAAGCTTCTTCAGATGACTGCGATGATATCTCCGGTAATGATTTATTCCTAATTCAGTTTTTTCTTCTGCGAATTGCTCGCACAGTCGTATTTACTGTGAAAAGTCAACGACAAACACAAGAAAAAACTGTTCTTTTTGCACACTTTATCTTTTTTCCAAGGAAGGACATTTGAAATGTGGAGCAGGTCAATGTTGTCCTGTTTAGTTGTATCCTCATGGCTCCATGATGTCATCCTTCACAAGCGTTCTTTTTTCAAGCTTTTGTTTGAAGCAAATTATTCCTAATGGGATAACTTTGATTTTTACTCTATGTATTCTGCTCCCAATTTATGTGTCATTTTGATTTGGTCAATTATTTAACTGAAGCTTACAAGCATATCAAGAAGTAGATTTTGCTCCGTCTTAAATGCTTTGGAAAAAGACTAAAGTATTAGTAAAACATTAAAAATATACCAAAACAGTAGTTTCATGTTTTTCTCCAAAATAGGAGTTAAAATGTATTTATAGTTCCAATCATGACCATAAATCATTACCAAAAAGTATTGTGAAATGTCCATGTATATAGTGCAAACTTCTATTTAGGGGATAAAAACATGGAACTCCTATTTTGGTACTTTCTCCATGTTTTACTCCAATTTAGGGTGACTTTTTTTCAAGCATGCTGATGACAACTGGGAATGTGATGGTGCATGAGTTAATTACATTATAGATTAAACTCTCTCAATTCCTTAAAAATGTTGATCTAAGGTTTTGCCCCTCTACTTCAAAGCTGAAGTTTGTATACTCCTTTGGAAAGGGACAATAATTTTGAGAGAAAAACTTTCTCAAAATGACCCTCATTTGTTTTATGTAATCAAGCCCAGTTTTTACGTGTTTAACTGCTGATGCTTGTACTTTGGTTTTTCAATTTATTCTTTTTATTTTTATTTTCTTATAGCAATGCTTGTACTTCTCTGTTTAGGCAAGGATAAACTAAAGACACGTACCCTTGGAAATTCTTCAAATATTTTCTGGCACAAATGCTCGGTAGAGAAGAGTGACAGAGAGAAGTTGCTTCGGCAGAAGGGATGTGTTGTTTGGATCACTGGTCTCAGTGGTTCAGGTTTGTTAGTTATTAATCATTTCTGTTCTATCTACATGTCTTAACTTATTCTAAAAGCAACTTTGCTACTATACTTTTCATGTATTTCTCATACAACCAAAAGGTTCATTCTTTATCCTCAAAAGGTTACACATTCTAATGCCGGGGAAGTGAATTTGTAGCTAGAATGTTTTTCCACCTTTCTGGGAACAGCCTCTCTACTTCATAGTACTGGACACACACCCTCCACATACCCAACTTTTGTGGGATCCTACTGGTTTTGTTCACTTTAGAGGGTGGAGGTTCGCCGGAAAAGAAAGTTTTAGGAAGAGAGTGTTTAGAGCTTACGGGAAAAGAGATTTGAAATCCAATTTTGCGCCAGATAAATACTATTGTAGGCAATTACCAAGTAGAGACTGAATACAGCTGAGCTCAGGCATGGACTTAATTATTACTAGATTTTTTCTACTGAAATGAGCTAGGTAACTAATTAACCTTTATTTGCATATCTGCAAACATGGTAACTCCTTTCACGTTATGCATGTGTAACAACATTCCTCTCCCCACCAAAAGAAGCCCTGACCTCAAGGCTAATATATCTAAAAAGACGACAAGGTGAGGTTCCAAATAAAGCGAGGCTTCAGCTTTGGCTGTCATATTAGGCTATTAGCCCTCTAGGTGAGGACATTTGTGATATGAACCAGGAAAACTTGGTAATTTTATTTTCCCGGGTAAAGGGCATCTGGCCAGGTGAAATAAATATTTGCAATATTTTGGATATCTGCGGGCATACGGCCTCCCAAAATTAAAAAAGGGTACGAGGTTTGACCCGAATGGTCCAGAAGCAATTTGGGCTGAAACAAAAAATTTGCCGGATCTGGACAAAACCGGTTCCGGCATCCTCCAAACTGGCTGAATCCTAGTGTACGGACTTCCACAGACTTGAATGTCCTCCAGCAATTAAATTTCCATATTTGTTCTAATATCTTGCGTGATGTGTATGTATTCAGGATAAAATGGGCATCAATACAAAAGGGCTTCTGGAAGAGCATCCAGTGCCTCAAAAAGTTCGCTCATTTCCTGCATTACTATTGTGTTTCTTGGATTCTTTTATCACTTAAAGACTTAAGACCTTCCATCCAGCATGTGTGAGAGGTTTTATGTTCGATTATAGCCTCACTAAATCCAACAGGATGATTGTTAAAAGCCAAATAAAAGCCAATTAAACTAAAATTAGCCACACATCTTTTAAGGTTACCATTCAAGTGCAAACACTCTACTAATTCCTTCCACCTTGTGTGTGTCTAACCTTACCTAAAGCAATCATGCTGTGAGTTTTTTGTCTTTTTACCTGCTAATACTAATAGTCCAGTCTTTATTATCTAGGAGTTGTGTATTGCGATGTTTAAGGTTATTTATATTTCATCAAACCACCTTGTCTACCATGGTCCATGGTGTTGTTAATATTTGGGGTCTAAAACTGATTATGGTCTTGTGCTGAATGTGATTTCAGGAAAGAGCACTGTGGCATGTGCATTAAGTCGAGGCTTACATGCACGGGGAAAACTTACTTACATTTTAGATGGAGATAATGTCCGGCATGGTCTGAATAGGGATCTTAGTTTTGGAGCAAAGGATCGAACAGAAAACATTAGACGGGTCGGTAGGTTTCTAACATGTTCTTCCTTCAGTGCTTTCTTTTCTTCTTGGAATTTAATGCCTTATTGCGTGCTCTTAGAAGACAACATTTCACTCTATTTTACTCCATACGTAGGCGAGGTGGCAAAGCTTTTTTCAGATGCTGGAGTCATTTGCATTGTCAGTTTGGTATCTCCATATAGAAAGGAGCGGGATTTTTGTCGTTCTTTACTTTTAGAAGGAGATTTCATTGAGGTTTAACTTCTGCCATTGATGTTTTTCACTGAAGACATGAATTTGTACTATGTAGGATATTTATAGCTAGAGGTTGCTCACTATGAGTCTGGCCATTTCTAGGTGTTTATGGATGTTCCTTTGCACGTTTGCGAGGCAAGAGACCCCAAGGGACTGTACAAACTTGCCCGCGCAGGTAAAATAAAAGGTGCTTCTCTTTCTGTGTCACATCTCTATCGTACACAAAAAAACATGTTTTTTCACTACACCCATAACACAAAAATGGCTCTTGAAGAATCCAACCAAACTGCAGAATTGGCTGTTACTTATCAGTTAAAGGTACGAGTGATCATTTAAAGCTAACTGCATGAACGAAGGTAACCATCGTCCCTGATGTGTATAGGTTTTACTGGGATTGATGATCCATATGAGCCACCTATGAGTCCTGAGGTACAGCATTAAAAAAATACACAAGTGCTTTCCCCTTGTTGTACGAATGCACGGATTGAAGTTGTAAAGAGGCAATCTTTTTTTATTTGCAGATAGTGCTTCGCCTCGATCAAGGATGTAATGATTCACCCAGTGCAATGGCTGAGATTGTGATCTCTTACCTGGAGGAAAAGGGGTACCTTGAACCATAGCCACCTCCTCACATCCTAGTCCATTTGTCTCCGAAATGCAGGAAATATAGGGATTTAGTCGATGACTGCAGATTTGGCCTATTCTGTCCATCCGTAATTAGAGAGGGACGACAAGGAAGAAACAAATGGCACATGATCATGGAATGAGGGAGAGAAGAAGAGGGAATGTCATCTTAAAATGAGAGAGAAGAATTGTGTCTAGCTTCCTGTTTTGGCTATAATATCTGAATTGTTTTGCATCTTCATAACAGCAACAATGTCATTTTCCCTTGAATTCATTACATTGCATCATATCCAGTTATTTTAATGCCTGTAGAACATATGAATTGATGAATGGAACATATGAATTGATCTCATTCTGAAATATCAAAGATAGACTAAAAATGCTGCAAAAAAAAAAAACACAGAGAGGCTACTTCATCAATTCCCTTTGAGTTTTAGCTCTGCATATAGGGAGCAACAGAGGGCAGCCATCTCTCCCCCCTGCTTCTCTTTAGCTCTGCAACACGTTCTTCATCTCTTAGAAGATATGCTCTGGTAGCTGCATCTCTTGCTTCTGATCTCGCCATTGCTCTCTGAGATGCATCTTTGGCTGCAGCCATTATGTCACTCCCTGCAACCGAAACTGATTTGATCCGCTTTTTGAACTCCTTCGACCCCTCTTTGATTTCCTTCCCAGGAAGGATTCTCGGCTTCTTTCTGTTTCGATTAAGCTCGTCTGGGAACCAAATAAACACCACATTTCACATCATCATCATCATCATCACCATGAAAATATAACTGGACATGGCCAGAATCTTTTCTCCATCATTACCTGTGTGGTCGTCTGCTATTCCTGGCGGAGCACGTTTGAACAGCCTGATTCCTCCGCCACCGCAGCCATTGATGGGATCTTCAAGAGTATCATCCCTTGTGTCGCTCACTACTTCTATGGCCTTCTCTATAATGTCATCTAGAAGCTTCTGAGCCTGCTTTAGTAGATTAAATAGTCAATCGGCGCATATATTTGAAGAATTAAAAGGAAAAATAACTGATAAGCTTG
Organism: Cuscuta campestris; assembly: GCA_900332095.2. Classification (NCBI taxonomy): domain Eukaryota; kingdom Viridiplantae; phylum Streptophyta; class Magnoliopsida; order Solanales; family Convolvulaceae; genus Cuscuta; species Cuscuta campestris. Next base: position 590,206 of record OOIL02001451.1, read on the forward strand.
CGCCGAGTAATAATGGAGGATAATAAATTGAGACGACGGAGAACCTTGATTTGGTAGTGGGTAAGCTTTGGAGGTTTCAGAGCATCTGATTCATCTTCGCGGGTGGGATGAGTGATTGAGGCAGATGAATGAAGTCCGTTGGCGGCGGCGGCGGGGGCGGAGCAGCGGAAGGGTGTGGCGGCGGCGATAGAATCTATGGCGGCTCTCCATTCGGCATCGCCGTCTTCTTCTCCGCTGCTACTACTGCTGGCTCGATCGCCACCCATCGCGGCTGATAAGCCCTTTCACGGTCGTTTCGGGCTTTCAATTGAAATAGCCATATCTAATGGGCCAGGCCCATAAACTGTTAAATAAACGGGCTCGGCATTCCATCCAGATCAAAGCCCGTACACCGCGACGGATGAGACGGCTACCGCCATCTTAACGGCCGGCGAACCTCAAAGCATCTCCTCATTTAGCAGTGCGATCGGCAAGAACGTCGGTAACGCGACTTCATCGGAGAGCTTCTCCCGAAACCCTAATTGTTCGTCGACCAGGAAGAAGTCTCACTACCATGGGGAAGAAACAGCATAGTAAGGATCGGATGTTCATAACCAAGACTGAATGGGCGACGGAGTGGGGCGGCGCTAAGTCCAAAGAAATCCGAACTCCTTTCAAGCGTCTTCCCTTCTATTGCTGCGCGTAAGCTCCCATTTTCTCATCTTCCTCATAACTGTATTTACTCAAGCACATAGTTTACGCCTTCACCATGAACGCAGGCTTACATTTACGCCTTTTGAAGACCCTGTTTGCACTGAAGATGGTAGTGTGTTTGATCTCATGTGAGTATTCATCCAATTGATATCTTCTTTTTTGTTTTTGAATTTTGATGGGTGCTAATTATTAGTCTGGTCTTGAAATTTTATAGGAATATTATACCATACATTAGAAAATTTGGAAAGCATCCAGTTACGGGAGCTCCGCTAAAGCAAGATCAACTCATTCCACTTACTTTCCACAAGAACACAGAAGGTAATGAATTGTTTGTATCAAACATTTTCATTCCGATGGAGATTTGTAGTGTATATATTAAGTTATGAAGTCTGCATAGCAAGTAGTTGTGCTTCAATGTTACCTTGATGCTAGAATAGTTGGGTCATAAAGAGTTAGTGAACAAGGACGAGTATGCATGCGATGTGTTTATATTGTGCAATGGTGTTCTGGCCAAATGCCGGTTTATTTTTTGCAGGTGAGTTCCATTGCCCTGTCATGAACAAGGTTTTTACAGAGTTCACACACATTGTTGCTGTAAAGAATACAGGCAATGTCTTCTGCTACGAGGTATTTATGTACTCCGTATAATGTATTCCTCCATTATGTGCTCCTAATACATTTTTGCATCGCTTTTCTAAATGTAATAGTTATCCATAATCTTGTTATGTAGGCAATTAAAGAGTTAAACATTAAACCAAAGAACTGGAAGGAACTTCTCACTGATGAGTCATTTACTAAACAAGACCTGATTACTATTCAGGTAGCTTAAGCACTTTATTGTACCCTTGTTTGCCCTTGCCTTAAAAAAATCAATTGATCCTCACCCAAAGTAAATGTATGGTGATATGTTTGTAGAATCCTAACACGCTGGATGCCAAGGTACTTGTGGATTTTGATCATGTCAAAAAAAGTTTGAAGGTCGATGATGAAGGTGTGTGCATCCTTCTTTCTCTTTAAAACCCAGCATAAATTTCTATTTTTTCTGTACTTAAATCTCTTACTGCGTGTCATCAGAATTGAAGAAAATGCAATCAGAACCATCTTACAATATAAATGCAACCGGGGATATCAAACAAATGCTAAAAGAGCTTGGTACCGAGAAAGCAAAGGAGATTGCAATGCAAGGTGGAGGCGGGACCAAGGCACAGAATGAAAGGGCAGCTGCACTCTCTGCCATTCTAGATGCCAGAATACGTGTCAAAGAAGACTCTAAGTCAAGTGAAAATGGTGAAGGTAAACCCAAACAGGCCTTCAGTATTGTAGATGCTGCATCTGCCTCAGTTCATGGAAGAAGTGCTGCTGCTGCTAAGTCTGCTTCGAGTGATAAAGCTGCTGCACGGATTGCATTGCACATGGCCGGAGAAAGGGAACCTGTAAATGCTAAACTGGTGAGTTTTTTTTAAAATAACCCATCTTGAAAGCATACAAAGTAACAGCATTCTACTATTGAGATATTTTTTTGTTTGATCACGACTTTCCATTATTTTAAATCCTTGAAGGTCAAGAGTCGTTTCACTACCGGTGCTGCTTCACGATCCTTCACTTCTACCAGTTATGACCCTTTGACAATAAATGAATATGAATATGTCAAAGTTGAGAAAACCCCTAAGAAGAAAGGTTATGTTCGGCTTCAGACAACACATGGTGATTTGAACATTGAGCTGCACTGTGATCTAACACCAAGAACGTGTGAGAACTTCATCACATTGTGTGAACGTGGCTATTATAATGGAGTGGCTTTTCACAGAAGCATTAGGTGCATTAACTTGTCTATTCTTAAATACCCATTAAATGATCTTGTTTATCAGTTTTTTCCTCCTTTAATATTGAAAAACCTAAGCTGTCAATGTCTTGCAGGAATTTCATGATTCAAGGGGGCGATCCTACTGGAACGGGACGAGGTGGTGAGTCTATATGGGGAAAACCATTCAAAGATGAAGTGAATTCCAAGTTATTACATTCTGGAAGGGGTGTTGTTAGCATGGCAAACTCAGGACCACATTCAAATGGTTCTCAATTTTTTATCCTCTACAAGTCTGCGAATCATTTAAATTACAAACACTCAGTTTTTGGTATGGTCGTTGGAGGATTGACAACCCTTTCAGCAATGGAGAAGGTCCCAGTTGATGATAATGACCGGCCTCTGGTTAGTAGGAGTTTGTGTTATTTCTGCTCTGCATTTCTTTTTTTTTTTCCTGTTTTGAATCTAATATTCTAATGGCATGCTTCACAAACAGTGTTTATTAATTTGATTGAAAATTTCTAGTTCCACCCTGGCAAGTTGAGTGCATACATGGCTCCATGCATTTAGCTTCCATGTATTTTAATTATTTTCACCTTCTTGCCCTTTGGATATTATTTCAAGGACAGTCTATGCCCCATCACATCCTGAATTCTCCAGGATATGTATACCTGCTATGATATTTTTTTGGGTTTATGAATCATTCATTACCCTATTGCTTGTGACATTTACAGGCAGTATTATTTTTGTGTTATTGTGTCTTCTATGTAAGTTTGTCACACTTGTGTAGGCCTCTCATCTTTGTTATTCTTCATTGTGCTCTTGTGCAGGAAGAAATAAAGATCATTGATGTAGAAGTCTATGTGAATCCATATGCAGAATCTGATGATGAAGAAGATGGTGAGAAACCAGGCGATGAGAAGAAAATTGAGGATGAGGATAATGTTAGTTCTTAACTTATCATTTCTTTTACCTTTTGAGATCTGAACGGTGTTTCAACCATATTTGCTAAGTTTTTTAATTCCCTCACCTAAAAATGGATCGTTGTTCCTCTTATGTGACAAAAATGTATTTTTCTGCTGTGGCCATTTCAGGATAAGGTTGGTTCATGGTACAGCAATCCTGGAACCGGGTCAGACACTCAAGCGGTTAGCGGTGGTGTTGGGAAATACTTGAAAGCAAGGAATGCTCAAGCTGATCTTAATTCCCTCCCACCAATTCCTTCCTCAAAGAAGAGGAAAGTCGGTGTCTCCACAGAATTCAAAAATTTTTCTGCCTGGTAACTCTTATTACCCAAGAGGAAGGTTCTGGAGAGCAAAGCTTGTTAAGAGCAGCCCAAGCTCAACCAAGAAGTTGGCAACTCCCTGTGGACAGATGTTGTATTCATTAAACACAATTTTTCTCCCAGACTTTTGATACTCTAATTAAAAAGTATATGTTCTTTCACTGAATATTCATCTGTTTTTTTACCAAAGCTGTGCTGTATGAAGCTGATAGCTATTGGGAAAGGAGAGCTTATGCTCATGGGTGCCTTGTGATGCCTGGCTAGTCCTTGGAGGGAACCAATCTATGTCTTTATCCTATCACTAGTCCTGTAGAGTCTCTCAGAAAGTGTAATTAATGTTGATTTGCTCTTGAAATCTAATCGTATTGCTATCATTCGGTGCTCTTGCAGCCATAGTAGTTTCAATAACTTACTTTTGGCATTTTATTTGGTTATTAGTCACTGAACTTGTATTTTTTGAGGTATGGAAGTAACAAAAGTAAGCCGTAACACAGAGGAGGTGTGGTGTGTTTGAAAGCTGGATTGCACACTTGATCCTTTTTTTGTATGGCAGGTCCGGACCTAAACATCATTATAGGAAGCAAGGAAGCATGCCATTTGAAAGCAGCTGAAAGAGAAAATGATGTCATGTGCCCGTTTAATCCCTCACCTGATCATTTTGTCCGTCTCCTAAAGGTAAGAAGGCTATCTTTTCTTTTAGTGCCCACTTCTGTGTTCTCTCTTTTGTTCATGAAAATTGTCCTTAAAAACTCTAAGGGTCCGTTTGGTATACGAAATTGGTGGAATTGGAATTGAAATTTCATGGGATTTAATTCCATAGAATTAAATTCATAAATTCCAATTCATTTTTTGCACTATCAATTCCAATTCCACATAATTTTTGTGCTCCCAAACACCGGAATTGGAATTGAAGTCCTCAATTCCAATTCCATTGTTTGAATTCCGTGTACCAAACAGGGCCTAATTCTTTGCGAAATATAGTCCATTTGAGAAGATTGTTTCTATGCTTGTGTCATTTTTGTGTGAGAAGCATTTCACTCATAGGGCATTTAGTCTAAGGTTCTTATATTTGGTAGCATTCTTAGAGCGATTTGAAGAATGTTTTGACTAGATGCTTTGTGAAACTACTCTACCCGATTTGGTAAAACATTTAGCTAAATTTTCCATGTTATTGACTAAAAAGGGTACAAGTTTAAATAAGACAATATATTGCTAATCCAAAGTTTTTTAATTAAATGTCGAGTTTCACCGTGTCAAAAACTCAAAAGGTTTTTTATGCACATAAACTTCAGGCATACAAATGACACCACGACCACTGTCCATATTTATGTGGCGATATATGTTGTCATCCCTCGGTTAAGATTTAAGAAATCACTAAATCACTCAAAATAAATGAGTAAAACATAGGTAAAGTATTAGAATAGGAGCTCCATTTTCTCCCAAAATAAGAATTTGCATTGTGATAATATGTCATTGTATATTAGTATTTGAATTTCATAGTATTTTTTAGTAATATATGTTGAAATTACTGGTATTGTTACTCTTACGGAGTATTTTGAATATAAAAATATGGAACCCTTATTTACGTACTTTCTCTATATTTTATTCCTATCTTAGCCTTTTTCTCTTTATATTTGTATCGTAGGAGAAATTAAGGTATCCAACCAAATAGCGTAATTATATTGTATCGTACGATACACCTATATATTTTTTCGAAAGTGCTTCTCAAGTTCCTGAATTATTTTAAGTGTTTGTTAGGTCTCTATATATTTTCGACAGTGCTCTATGGGTCTCTAAACTATTTATAGTGCTTACTGGGTCTATGTAATTTTTAACTAGTGCGTTGGTGGTCCCTTCGGTGGCTTTTTTCCTACCAAGTTTTCTGAAATTATTGTAAAAATGATGTTATACCATAAATTTTCAAACAACTTGTCCAGATAATAGAAGTAACTCTTTTATATGATTCAAATTAAAGTTCACACGCATTACTTTTTTATTAAAGTAATTAAAAAGTGCTTGATTAACACCTTTTCTACTCCCTCCGTCCCCAATTTGATTACAATTTTTCTCTCTCGTCTCGATAATTTTTGTTTGTTTACGCAATTTCATTAAGTATTTGATAAAATAAAATATTCTTGTCAGTTTTGATTTTGTAGAACTTTTAAAGTAATTTTTTAACAATATAGGTGATCGTACGATACATGTTTTTATCCATATACCGATTTGTAAATAAAATGATTTCAAAAAGTGAGATATTTCTTCTCGTAAACCTCAATTTGTAATCAAATTGGGGACGGAGGGAGTATTTTTTATACAGAATATTCTTTATGTTTTTAAATAGTATTTCTTAAATTTTGTGAAATCGAACTTTTACTTCTTTTTTAGACCGGAGAGAGTAGCCTTTTGCAACATACTCGGCATAAAAGACACAAATCTGTTAACAAAAGTACTGTTTGCAACATCATTTTGATCCCTTTGAGAAGGATTATTAAAAGAAAGGGGGAAAAAAAGAAGAAGAATTACAAGTCCCAAAGAAATTGCCAAAATAGTGTAAGCAGAAAGTATGATATTCCTCTGTTATGTGATGGCCTTTTAAAAATTAAATCTCTGTTGGAGATAAATTAGTGGGAAAACTGTCTATATTCATGTCTAGTGTTTGTTATTCTATGGCGTAGGGACATAATTAAAGTTGTTAAAACCCAGCACGCCATGGATTTTTTTCTTTCTCTAGATACTTATATAAAATGAACATTATCCTAGTGTCTCCTAGCAAGGAATGAAATGAAAAGTGGTCTGGAAAAAAGCAGTAAATTGAGCTTTAATTACATATTGATCAATAATAAGTATGATTTGTTCTTGATATGGTACGTGCATCGATTTGATACGTAGTACGCATAGTCATCACACAATTAAATTTAAATTACTCTTGGGCCATGTGTTATGGCGGGTTGGAAGGAGGCTTGACGGAGTGTAAAGTTGTATGACATGGAGTGATGAAAAAATGTGTGTTATGGTGAGTGTGAAAGAATGTGATGAGATGTGAGGTTAAGATAAATTCTTCATTCTTATATATTTTCATCTATCATTTTATAAAATAATTTCTTTATGTCACATCTTATTTGTTATGAGTATTTTTTTATATAATTTTGAAATTTATTATTTTTTTAAAAAAATCGTCACTATATTTAAATAGAATAACTAAAAAAATTGCACAGTAATGTGAAACATGGTGGTCGTTCATCATCATCTCTTGCACGCCGGCCCGCAGTTCTTTCTCCACCACATTGCCTGTTTCTTCTTCTCATGATGTTTTTCTTTTTTTAGAATTGAACTCCTCACGCACTCTGTTTTTTCTTCATTTAATTTTTGTGTGTACGGTATTATAAATCATGCCATTGTAAGATGACGTGTAACGGTATTTGTCTTTTATTTTTATAAGGGATCCTTTTATTCTTACCAGGAACGAAAATTTTTCTATTTTCTTTTTTCATCTGTCTCAAAAAGCACTTTTTATTTTTATAAAAAAGTCACTTTTACTCATTACTTTTTCATACTCTACCTATCACATCATATCTTTTTATTAATAATTTATCCATCATATCTTATTTTTATCCATTACATTAAAAGACTTTTTTTTGAAATTCAATACCAAAATACACCGCCTTTAGATTTCTAAACTTAATAACTTCCATGTTTTTATGACCGGATGGATTATATACCACCTATATAAGAAGATGATGTTACATGGAACCCTAAAACATATTTCGAGATGTATAGCTTACTCCCTCTCTAAGTCTCCTCTCATTATAAAAACTCTACATGTTTTAAATTTTTTAATCAAACATTGATTCTTTTTATCATAAATTAAATATAATCTAAATAAAGGAATGTTATAAAAAAATTAATATATCAACATTATATTATGAAAATATTTCAAGTGGTAATATTAATACACGGACAATATAAATTCTCTTTCCGTCTCAAAATATTTATCTAGTTTTAATTTTTCCCGTCAATCAAGATTGATCTTTAATCTTATAATTAAGTAAAAATTATATGGTATATTAACTACATTAAAAGTTAATTTGAAAACATTTTATAAGATAAATCTATAGTAAAATTATACGTGTATCATTATCTAATATTATCAACTTTATTTAATTAGTGTTTGAAATTTATCAAATTTAACCATAAAAATGTAAATTTGGACAAATATGGAGGTACGTAGTAAATGCATGGTAAAAGTAAAACCCAATGAGGCAGACGTTTAGCCTTTTTAAAATAAATTACTTTCTGTAAATTGAGAAGACTCCACTCCACCCAACAACACAAAGTCCATATATATAGTGGAGGGGCTCCATCTCCATCCTCAAAATAATTATCATATCAAAACTATAAATTTGTTGGGAGGTGAGTTAGTTAGGAAATGGATACTTTGTTTAGACTTGTGAGAGTACTTCAACAACCCCAACAACACTCCTTCAACTCCACCACTACCTCCTCCACCTCCACCATCCTCCTCCACCACCACCACCACCACCACCACCACCAAGAAGAAGAAGAATGCTTCAACTTTTACATGGATGAAGATGATGATGCCTTCTCTTCCCATTCCTCCTCCAAGCACCACCACCCTTACCCATCCTCCTCCACCGCCACCACCCCTCCCTACCCCCACCCCCACCACCACCACTTTGACCCGAATCTCGAATTCGGGTCATCCTTCTCGTCGGGCAACAACTGGGCCACCGACATTCTCGTGGAAACGGCGCGCGCAATGTCCGACAACGACACCGCCCGCCTCCAACACCTCATGTGGATGCTCAACGAGCTCTCCTCCCCCTACGGCGACACCGACCAGAAGCTCGCCTCCTACTTCCTCCAGGCCCTCTTCGCCCGCATGACCGGGTCGGGCGACCGCACTTACCGGTCCCTTCTGTCTGCCTCCGAGCGGGCCTCCTCCTTCGAGTCCACTCGCAGGACGGTCCTCAAGTTCCAAGAAGTCAGCCCTTGGACCACATTCGGCCACGTGGCGTGCAACGGCGCCATCATGGAGGCCTTCGAAGGCGAGAGGAACCTGCACGTCGTTGACATCAGCAACACGTTCTGCACCCAGTGGCCGACGTTTCTAGAAGCCCTGGCCACCCGCCAGGACGACACTCCCCGTCTCCGCCTCACCGTGGTGGTCGTGGCCGGCGGCGGGGCGGCGAGGGTGATGAAGGAGATCGGGAGCAGGATGGAGAAGTTCGGCAGGCTCATGGGAGTTCCGTTCAAGTTTAACGCCGTTCACCACGACGGCGACCTCTCAGAGCTGGACCTAACGGCGCTGGACGTCAGAGATGACGAGGCGCTCGCGATCAACTCCGTCGGAGCGCTGCACTCCGTGGCGGCGGTGAACGGCCGCCGGGACTACCTCGTATCTCTCTTCAAGCGGCTGCAGCCGAGGATCTTGACGGTGGTGGAGGAAGAAGCTGACGTGGAGGGCTTCGACTTCGTCAAGGATTTCAGGGAATGCGTGAGGTGGTTTAGGGTTTACTTCGAGTCGCTGGACGAGTGCTTCCACAAGACGAGCAACGAGCGCTTGATGCTCGAGAGACAGGCGGGTCGGGCAATCGTTGACCTGGTCGCCTGCCCGCCCGGGCAGTCGGTGGAGCGGCGGGAGACCGGGGAGAGGTGGTCCCGCCGCCTCCATGAAAGGGGGTTTAGTCCGGTGCCGTACAGCGAGGAGGTTTGTGAGGACGTCCGGGCGCTGCTGAGGAGGTACAGAGATGGTTGGACGATGGGACAGTGCTCTTCCGCCGGAATATTCTTGTCGTGGAAGGATCAGCCGGTGGTGTGGGCCAGTGCATGGAGGCCTTGACCGCCGGCGGCGCGGCGGATTAGGTTGTAGTGTGGAGGAACGCTTGACTCGTCACGTGAGGTATCAGTTTTTTGGCACGTGTGCATGGTACCCAGCCAGTTTGGAGCTTGTTGATTTGTTGGGTTAATTGGTAGCTTAGATAGACAAATTAAAGGTATTTTTATATATTATCATTGGTTTCTTTTTTTCAAAATGAAAGTATCGGGATTAGTCTCGAGTGGCTTGGTTTTTTTTATTGTTTGTTCGTTTTCAGAATATCAGTAATTGTCTTGCGACATTTATTTATTTATTTATATCTCTTCTTTGGGTTTTGCTTCCATTATCTCCGATGGAGCCAAAATTTCACCATTTTTGGCTTTGGGGTGTGATGGAATAAATCAAAATGGATCTCTAAACTATCTGCGCTTCTTTAATTAATGAAGTAGCAGTTAGTCAAACAATGCAACTTTCGACGTTGAGCCGGAGGTCTCTTTGGAAACAGTCTTTCTACTTTCGAGTAGGGGCAAGGTCTGCGTACACACACCCTCCCCAGACCCTACTCTTGTGGGATTTAACTGGGTTGTTGTTGTTGTTGTCTTCTTTGGGTTTTATTTCAAAAAACAAGAAAGTGGTTTAGAGTAATTGCATGTGTATGCACTCTATAGCAATTCAATGCTCAAAGTTGTGTTTAATTTTTTTTTTGTATTTAAATTCGTTCTTGCGCATATATGCACATATATATATATGTACATTGTACTTGTACAAGTACCCGGCCACTATCATACGTAGCATATTTTTCATTTTATTCAGCTAAGATATATAGATATTTATTTATATAAAAAAATGAGCATATTGTTTATTTTTTAATTCAGATAAGATAGATATAAAAAAAAAGGATGAAGAAGATGCATTATGTAACCCACTAGAGGTCAGACAGGAAAATACTGTTAAAATTAAAGAAAGAAAAAATAAAGGGAGGAAAAAAAACTGGGTGTGATGGTGTAAGGAAAACATAACATAAAGCGAAAAACTTTTAGACCCACTCTGAGAAAAGGGAGGGAAAGAAATGATAGAAAATAGGAAGGGATGGTGCGTGGAAACCTGCTTTTTAGGTGGGTGGGGAAGAAGCAAAGCAAAGCAAAAGGCTTTCTGATCTTTTTTTTGCTTTGCTTTCTTTGAATCTTATTAACATCTTTTTTTCCTTTTCATCATATCAGATTTGCATGCCCCCCGCCTCCCACTCCAACCTTTTTTGTTTTTCTAATGAAAAACTAGTGGAGTACGTAGGATCAATGTATACTCTTCGGCTCTTCCAGTATTTAAAACCCATTTTTCTATGTCACGATCATAAGTTTGAGCTTTTGGTTAGGTTGATTTCTTGACATAATATTAGAGTTTTGATAACCAACAAGTCACGAGCTCGAAACTGACTCCACCTAGTTTAAAATCATGATTTGATTAATGACAGGGGTTGACCGGAAACGGAGTGTCAGGTAACATTCTAGTCCCACGCCGAAGAAAAAAAATTAAAATGAATCAAAATAAATAGGTTCAACCAAACCCATTAGTGTGAGACCTTAATTTTGGTAGGTGTCCAAAAAAAAATCGTTAGTTTTGGCTAAAAGTGGACAAAATCATACTAATATCATACTACTGCGGGGTTGGGGTGAGGACACACGCGGCCCCAACATGTGGTATCGGAGCTCAGGTTTATGCAGGCAAAAGTGGCAGATTACGCAGTGCGAGAAAATCTCATTGTGATGGTGTATCAATAGGACCGCGACCAAAAAGGGAATCTGCAAGTGGTGCCTTTTACCGATAGTCTTCCCGAAAAGAGAAGGTCGGGAGGCGTCTCCTGCAAAGCTGTAACACCGGAATAAGATGATTTGGCAGATCAATTGGTATTGCAAAGAGTAGATCTACGATTCGAGCCCTTGCTTGTATCAAAAGTCTTCTCAACATGAGGTGGTGCGGTGTGTTTTGTGAAGAGTGTAGTGGCGGTGCAAGAAGGTTAGTAGATAAAAATTGATCACATACTGCTGGAGGGGAGTTTACAAGTTGTGTGGTCTTAGTTTGAGAGGAGGTTTGTTCGGTAACATCCTAATCCCACGCCGAAGAAAATATCTAAAATGAACCTAAATAAATACGTTCAACCCAACCCATTAATATGAGACCTTTCGAGAGGTGCCCAAAAACAAATTCGTGAGAGTTGGTCCAGAGCGAACATTATCTTACTAATGCAGGATTAGTATGAGGGTACACGCAATCCCAACACGAGAATGGTTGGTGGTGACAATTAGGGATGACAACGATTCTTATTTTGGTCAGGTGGAGCTTCAAACTCATCCATCCATCGACTCTGAATTCATCATTCGTTACATTTGATCATAATGGATTAATGAAAATTTGTTTTTCCTTTAAAAAAAATCTAGATGCTTTTTTTTTACATGACATCAAAATTTGAAAGTAAAAATTGTAAACAATCCTCTCATTGTTCATAGTTTTTGGATCGGAGTAAAAGTGATACATTTTGAATTATCATACAACAAACACATCAAAGCTCTACAATTTTACTGCAGTGATTTACATCTACCCATTGTGCTCTAAAGAAAAGGGTAAATTAAAGGGCTCTTCTATAAAAGTCTTCACTTGTGTTCCTGCATTGTATGTGAAGGTAGACGCCACCTTTTATGCCAGAATATCGACACTCTCGACCACAACGGAAACCCGAAATTGTACTCGAGCGGCTGGTCCACGGGTCCAGCCACGGTTAAAGGTAGCCATACGTACCTCGAGTCCCTCAGGTCAGCCGGATTCCATCGGTCCGCCATGAATATAAAGAAATCGGGCAGCCCGGGCACGGGAAGCACGAACGTGCTTTGAGAGAAGAACGTCGTCAGTTGGAAAATCTTGTTCCCGCCGATGCACGGGCTTCCGATCGTCTCCCACGGGCCCATTATCGCCTCGGCCGCGTGGGCCAGGGCCTCGTTCGGGGCCCACCCCGTGCACCCGGAGGTGATCATGTAATAAGTTCCTTGGTTCTTGAACAACGCCGGGGCTTCGCGGTGGTACCCCACGAGAACCCTCGACGCGGCGCGGGTCACGTCCAAGTATCGGTCGTCGAGCGGGCCCACGTGAAGCTCGCTATTCTCTACGGAGGAGTAAACGAGATAGGCGGTCCCGTCGTCGTCCTTGAAAACGGTCATGTCTCGGCTATCGTATCCGTGGGGCCGTATGCTATAGAGGTAGTCAAAGGGACCCGTTGGGGAGTCGCTAACCGCAACGCCCGCCGAAGCTTTCGTGTAGTTTGTGTCATCTATGTGCATCCACATTACGTATTTGCCCGTCTTGTCGTTGTATATTACCTTTGGCCTCTCAAGAACGTTTAGTGTGTATAGATCGTGCGTCTCGTTTTTCTCCTCCGCTGCTAATACAATGCCTTCGTTTTTCCACGTCCACAAATCCGTCGAAGAATAGCAACCCACCCCGATGACATCAACCTGCAAGGGTATATATATGCCATAATATGAGACATACACTCCAAGTAGTATGTGAAGATGGGCTTCTGGTGAACTCAGTTAATAATATGATGAAATCAATGGAAAGCAAAGGAAACAACAGAAGTGGCAAAGTCCATTAAACATAGCAACAAAAGATTGGAACTTTATGGGTTTTAACACATGATGGGTGCACACAACACAGATTAGCATAACCTTAGAATCCATAACTACTTACGAATAACAAAAAACATCATCGAAATCTTACCCGAGCTGCTCCTTTTTTGTGGGCGTGGTAGGTGGGCCCGTCTTTATACTCTCCATACCAATAATACACATTTGTCTTCTCGTCGTGTAGAATGCCGCCTCCATGCGCTTGAATCGGGTTCCCATCCGTATCCAACCATATCCTCCCCGGGTAATAATAGTTCGTACCGTTTCCAGAATCTTTCCTGGGATCCACAGCATATTTCATACCAGGAAAGAAAAAGCCCCTAATCTGGGAGGACTCATCAAGAAACTCATCAACCAAAGTGGTTGGCCTCCTGGGCCCCCTCCTCTTGACAGCGCGAGGCGACCTCTTCCTTGGTGGAGGAAGCTGTAGACTGAGCTCCTCAACTTTCTCTAGCTCGTGAAGCAGTTCGTGGCGGTTAATGCGTCTTTGAGACTCCCTGATTTGGGGATCCTTTTGACGGATTAGCGAATACAGATGGAGCAAAACAAGAAAGCCCAATAGGCTCAATACCACAACTGGCCACCTGCTCCCTACATTGCAACTTAAAGTGGTTGGTTTCCTATACTTGCCCTTCGTCCTCATTTTGTTGTTATCAAATTTTTTCTTCTTTTCTCTTCAATACAGTTCTGCAGTTAATTAAAAGAAAATAAGAAAATGCAACCTATAGAGATCAAAAGCTAAAGGCATAACCACATAACAATGTTTCTTAATAATGTCTAATTTCCATGGAATTACTCATCCAACAATGATTTATCACACAAATATTGCTCTCCTGCTCAGATCTTCACTTAAATGTCTTTTAGAAAGTTGAAACTACTCTGCAAGAATCCCCCCCAAGCAAAAAGCTAACAACTTTTCTACAGATCCAGAGGAAATCACAAGGAAGAGATATCCATACGAAGCTCAACAAGATTCAATGCAAGAAATTCTTGAAGAAAAATGAACAAAAAGATAATCTTTGTTTCAGATAACAAGCAGAGATGCTTACCTGAAGAAAACCTAGCCATCAATGGAAGAAAATCCCTCCACTTTGATTTCCCAAAGGCCCCTTCTCGGCATCAACGGATCAAAACCTTTCCTCTCTGCTGAATTTCTTGCGAACAGATTTATAAGTGCTGGGTTTCAAGTCTTTCAAACAAGACCCAAATCTTTTTCACTGTGATTTTCTTTTTACTCGAGGGAGCAATGGAATCGAGGGGAAAAAAGGTGAGGTTGGAGAGTCTGGGCGGTAAGAAGTGAGGAGGGTGATGATGACTCGTTTTGAGGAAAGATTGTCAATTACGCTATTGCCGTCCGCTTTGACTTCTCTGGATTTTCCGGTGGAGGGAGGAGATAAGGCCGCGTTTGTGGGTTTCGTCATTTTGTGCATAATTAAATGATGGGCTGATGAACAACTACCAAACTTCGTGGCCAAAATAGCCGATGTTATGTTCCATTAACCCCTTGTTTGGTAGAGAGGTAGAACAAAAAAGGAATGAAAATAATGATGGGAGTGAATGTATTGGTCTCAAATAAAGAATAAAGAGTAATAAGAACAACAATGAAGGGAATGAAAACTCATACCGGAAGATATAAAAACTTCCGATTTTATGTTTCACCTTACACCAAAATGAGATTTTAATACCGGAAGATATAAAAACTCATACCTCTTGCTTTCACCAAATGAGACATAAAAAATAATCTTAAACCCAATAAAAAATGGAGTAGCTTACCGATTGTGTATTCAAGTTTTTATTTTTTAATTATTGGGGAGTGTTATTGTACATATTTGATTATTTGATAATTTTGTGCATTTTATGAATATTTTATTTGTGACTCTACCATTATTTGTAGAAAATAGTAAGAGAGAAAATATTTTGTATATTAAATTGGCTTAGAAAGTACAAAGGTCTAATCCCCTTTATATAAAAAGAGGAACAAGGCAAATAAATAAACTTCTTTTTTCTACCATAACAAGAATTATATATCGATCAAACTACGGAAACAATAAAGTTTCTTCCTTTCCTTTCTAGTGTGTCACGCCAACATATTATTCAAACATAAAACTGAGTAGTTTATAACATTATATAGGTACACAAAGTTTTATTTACTTGACAAACAGCAAGTTGAATTCTTCAACACTGCCATATTCAAATCAAAGTATATATGCATATACACACATTCTCAGATTCTTCTGCAACTATATATGTATAACCTAAGCTAAGTTGTAACTTAACCATGAATCTAGCCTACAGGAGCATTTCTTGAACTCCAGGCCAGGGAAAAAAAGATGATCTAATTAAACAACCTATGAACAGAACAAATGAAAGAATCCTTAAACGCGTTCCGGGACGATAGAGCACGGAGAGAAAGACTTCCCCTTGTCCTGATAAGCTTTTGCAGACCACAACAATGTCAGGAAGACTAAACAAATGGAGAGAGACAACATGGAAGACCATAGTTGCAGTGCAGCTTTTCGGAACGGCTTGCATTGGAACCGAACAATGTCTGAGAATGCTTGTTTTACCTGGGAGCACTGAATCAGGCTCACCAAATCTGGGAATATGTCTATCAGGTCTTGCAGAGACTCACTGTATGCCTTGCATTGGTCATATATCGCCTCAGGGAGAAATTTCCCCTCCCTCTCACAATTTCGCGACGATTTGTAGCACGTGAACCGCGAGAGGATCTATATATATATGTACCAATGAAATAACTATTGTTACTTAAATTTTGGTCTGGACAGTAAGTTTGAACTTTTGGTTGAGTTGATTTATTTTTACTTACATTTGGCAAGTTTCCAACGGGTATGGAATTCTGGGGGCATTGATCAGGGACGAAGGTGTAATTAGGTGCACCAGCAAAGGGGTTACAGATTTCCCAAGCTCGCGAATCGCGTTGGGTTTCGGTTGACACCACCGCTGTGAGGTCAGCAAGTTTGGAGTTAATCTGTCATTTGCGCAACAAACTGTGACAAATAAGTCGCGACGAAAGTCGCATTATATTACGATAAACGAAATAGAGCACTTACCTGAGACATGTAGTTGTGGACAGTGTAACCAATTTGGACCAACAATGTGTTGGAAGTTGTGGGCTTGGCACAAGGAACTGCAGATTGCAGGCTACTGTTTTGAGGACTCTGCTGAAAATCTTCCAATGCCTTGCAAGTGTCTTCTGCAAAACTGTAATTTTTTCTCTAAGATTATAATAAGTTTAGAGGGGGTAAAAAAACATGCAGGGATTAAAGGGAAGAGGAGGTTTTACTAACTTGTGAAAGAAGAAATTAACCCCAGTCAGAATCCAACTCAGAGTGGTCAAAATCCAAATGCAGAATATCATGCTGAGAAAGAAAGAGAGAAATTTGAAGGATAGAAACAAAAAAAAGATGTTTGTGTTGATAATGAGCAAAGATCTTTTGACAATATGACACCAAGCATGGGTGTCATTATTGCCATATTATGACATCGGATGTTTCGTTGATATCCGAAATGGTTCCTATCCCTCCCGCCCATTATCCCTTGGAAAGGGCATTATCCATGGGAGCCGAGGTACTAGTAGAGCATGACACTGGTGTCATATTATGACACTCAAAATTGGTGTCAAAAGAATTATTGAGTCGATAAATAAGATAAGACAAAATGAAAAAGGAAATGTCATAAATATGCTTACATAATGAGTCCAAGAGGCCACCTAAAGAAGAATGAAACTGGGCCAAAGCAGCATTCCATTAGTCTAACCACATTTGGTATGTCACATGTTTGTCAACAAGGAAACTCTAGTAAAAACAAAAGGAGTGTAATAATAGCATATATATATCAACTCTTATTAAGCTCTCCCCATTACTTAGCTCAAAACAAATATTCAAATTTACACCTAATTTGAGTGTCTAAATTCATGTGTTGTGCCCATGCATCTCACCTAATGCGGCGACCAAAAATGCCAAATTGGCAATCACGACGACAAGATTTGTCACATATCTGAAATTTGAAAAAAAATGTGTCAAAAAAACATCTCATATCGAAAATTTAAACAACACAATCTTTCAATGTGATTTGGCACTCACAGAGCTACAATTGCTTCTTTGCTGGAGTGTCTGCTTGAGTCTATGAATTGTTTGACCGACACCGATTCTCTTCTGAGTGAATGTGTTGTGACATTCAGCACACGAAGAGCTTCCGAATTGTACGGGTTGAGGACAGTCTGGATAGTTAACAATATGTTCTTCGTCCTTTGCATGATTTCTTGAGCCTCAGAACCGACATCAAGGATTGTGTCTATGAGCTTTTTGGATTTGTGCACGCTCCTTTGGTTCGCCGCTACCCCTAAGCTCCCTGCAACCCTACAACATCCTCAAGAAAAAGAAGTAGATCAATCTTGAAGTCTGTTTGCTCGTATTCTTATATATTAGTCTTCTTTTAGCCTGATCGTTTCGATGCAGGATTATTATATATACATATATATATTCGACGTTACATAAACTGAATGGTTTATACATGGGGAGGAGTTTAGAGAGACTTAATAATTACATGGTGAGAATGGTGAAGAAGATGATGATGGAGAAGAGCAAGATGTAAGAAGAATGAGGATGATCAACCATATGCTCATAGCTATCACTTGAATTCTTGATCATTATGTAACTTCCAAACCCCACCCCACACAACAGCCAAATCCCCGCTATCACATATCCGTGGATCCCTGTCCTCGTCCTTGACTGTTAGAATATAAAAAAAAAAACTTAATTGAATTAATTATAAAAAAAAACAACATAGGAGGGAAAAGACGAGACACATACGACCCAGTAGTGCTTGTCTGTGATGTTGTAATTATTAGAGCCGCCTCCGCCGCCGCCGCGGCTGAGCAGGGCATTATGGGCATTGACGAGAGGGGTGTCGCGGCAGGCGTGGGACCCGCTAGCGGCGCTGGAGATCAACAAGAGAAGACAGAGATGGACAAAGCGCGACGACGACGATCCGCTTGAGAGAGGAGATAATAGTAAAGGAGACATCATCGTATCCAATATCGATCTCTCCGAAAACTAGCGTTTGTTAGTTTGTGGACAGAGATCAGATCAGAGGAGGATTGAGAGAGGAATGGAGACGATGAGGAAAAGGCGGGGGCGAAGGTTGCTTAAAGGGCGGGAGAACGCAGAGATTCATTCCTTGGCTTGGTGTATTTCAGGTGTGGAATCACTTGCCCTCCCTGTTTTTTTCTTGTTTCCCTTCTTTCTTTCTTTTCTTTATTAGAACAAAGATTTTGAAAAGCTGTGGAAACATTAATTATGGATCACGTCCTTATCTTTTCTTTCATTTAATAAAAACATGACCAATTCCGACTACTATATTGGAACAGCAAAAATGAAATTTTGATCATTAAACATATCATTTTACCCTAATATGTTAGATTTATTCATTAAAATGATTAAATTATTTTATTCTATTAATATACTCCCTCCATTCACAAATAAACTTCTTGTTGCGCGTTACGATGTTTGACTGAAGTTATTTTCAAATCATTTTATATGAAAAATGGTGTAAAATTTAAAAATAAAAATTACATATTAAAATATGATATCAAAAGATCTACAAAACAAGAGGTGACATGACTATATTATTCAATCAAATGAATGACGAAAATAGGCTAACAAAGTAAATAAAGTTTGACCCTGTGAATAGAGAACGAAAAGTTTATTTGTGGACGGAGGAAGTATAATTTAATTGATGAATAAAATTTGTTCAGTATCATTTTAAAAAGTCAAACTTGACAAGTACTTTAAAATGAATGGAGTGATTTGGTTAAAGACAATCTTAAAAATCATCTTTAAGTAAGATTGGGGTTTAAATCTTATTGTTTCAAATTATACATATCACATTTTTAAAATATTCTTACTCCATATTCTTCATCTGTAATTTCATTGATACTTCAATCTTAAATCTTAAAGACAATTTAGCAAAAAACAAAACTAGACCCAATAAATTACTCCGTAGAAAGGAAGTAGTATGTGATGTGTTTAAATATTTTTCAAGCTCAATAATGAGTGTGTTTGTGGGCAGGGTGAAGAAGAAATAGAAAAAGGGGGACATGTTATTAATTTCTCGGTAATTATTGATTAAATATAGATAGACATTAATAAAGGAGAGAGCGTGAGTTACGGGTCTTTGTGCCCACGGAACTCCATCATTATCGTGTGACCGCAAGTTTAATTACAATAAATAATCATTCTGTCTCAATTAAAATTGTCCGTATTAGTTAACCATATTTAATTGAAATTATTTTATATAATTAAAAAATAAAATTTATACATTTAATACTATATGAAAAGACCTACAAGATTAGTGATTTAGTGGTGATATGATTATATTATTTTATGAAATGACTAATGAAAATAAGAGAAAAAGATAAATAAAATTTGACCATGTGAATAGTAAACAGACAATTTAATTTATAACAGAGTGAATAATTTTTTTCCTTTTGGCATAGTGTTAGCTGTTTCATTTTCAAGCAACACTAGTCATTATTTTTTTATTATCCTCCATATATCATCACTTCATTTCGCATAGAAAAATCAAGACTAAATTCTTCTCTCTCTCTCTCCCCCTCAAAGTATACATCTAAGCTTTCTCGAATCAAACAAAACGAACTTTGATCATCAATTATATTAGATTTCGATTATCGAGTGCTTATTAATAAAATGAAGGAAATTTGTATTCGTTTTTCATTAGATAAATATATAGCAATAATTACCAATATTTAATAGGGTTAAGGAGCAAAATAGGAGTAAAACATTGATTAAAATTCAAAATAGGAGTGAAAACATAAAACCCCCCAAAATAGGAGTTGTTGACTCACCGTTTGACGCCGCCAAGATCTGCCACTTTCATCACCCCTTGCTCCTGTTATCGTCGCACGTTGTCGGCATCGCTAACCCCCACAGGTGTAGGGCCATAGTGTTACATGGAGAAAAAATAATTTATACACTGTCAATCAAAAATACAATGCTAAAAATGACAACATACAGTGACAAACATGACATTGTAAGATTCAAAAATACAAAATTTTAGGTCAATTGAAAACAAAATACCAAAGATGTCAATGCACAGTGACAAACGTGACTCTGCAAAATGCCAAAAGTTCAAACCACAAAGTCATTAATTATGGGAAGAAGACAATTAAAATAAACAAACACACAATCTCTCCATTGTTAGCTCTATGCCAAAAAAAGCAAAAAAAAAAATTCCACCCCCACCAATAATAATAAAAAAAGAATCCCAAAAAAAGAAAAAAGAAAACAAATAGAAAGAGTTTGGATTGAAGAAGTAATAGCTAGCCATATATTAGCATCCATGCATGCATGAGAGTTATCATTAGTCAAACATTGTCAGCACTAGTGTCAATGTGTCATGTTCATTTAATTTCCGCCAAGGCAGTGAATGGGTGGCTCCCGGCGGCTAAACAATTGTACAACAAAAAAAATTTAATTACTCCTACTTAGAGAAGTTTAAGTTTGAACTCCTACTTTGAGGATATAACACATGTTTTACTCCTATTTAGGGGGTTTTCTTTATTTAATACTCCCTCCGTCCGGAAATATTCTTCCCATTTTCCTTTTTGGTCCGTCCGGAAATATTCATCCCATTTCCTTTTTTAGTATACTTTTTAAGGATAAATTTCAATAATACTCTTCTATTTTATCACTAATCTACATTTTTAGTACTTTTTAATAAGAAAAGGAGATTTAAAAGTTTATATTATTATTCTTGAAAATTTTGCATTTTTTTTACTATTCCTTAATAAGCGTGCCAAGTCAACATGGGAAGAATATTTCCGGACGGAGGAAGTATAATTTTATTTAGTTGGTGATCAAATTTTATTCATTTTGAATTGAAAAAATCAAAAAGAAACAAATTAGTTTGGGCAAAAATAGTACTCCGTAAAATTTAGAGTATGGAAACAAGAATATCGTACAATGGTTATACTTAATTAATAAAATCTTTTTCAACCTTTTAGTTCATAACAACTTTTTCAATAAAATGATTAGTATAACAGTTAATGCAATAGTTTGGTGGGAAAATTTAGAAAAAATTTTTGAATTGAAAAAGTGAGAAATTAGAAAATTTGATGATTTTATTTTAATATTGTCAACGTTAGACTATATGAACCCGTGCCATCTCGATCTGAAAATGAATGTAAATTTTAATTTTTCAATCAAATTGTGATATTTTTAAATCACAAGTTAAAGTATAGTTTTAAACACAAAATTATAACTCTGTATAAATTAAAATGATACATCTTTCGTCCTAAAATGAGACTCGTTATTTTTCTATGAGATGTCCAATAAAAGGCTTTTCTTAACTTTTATAAAAACTTTGAGTGGCTCGCAAGTGTTGTTCTCTTTTCCACATCACTCAAATGATATAATTTCACTTTTCTTAAACGTTGTGTCACGTTAAACTATGAGCTTTTTTGTAGCGGAAAGACAAAAGAGTACTTTTTATAATTGATAGAAAAATCTAATTAAGAAAGGAAAATTCACAAAAAGGCTTCGATAAATTTTTGATTTTACAAGAATATTCCAAAAATCAATTAATTACATCATTACTTCTAAAATAGCTCTTTTTTTACAAAAACACTCCACCCACCGCCTTAATTGCACAATAAAATTGTGTAATATCTAAATAGACGTATACTTTGAGAAGAAATTATAAGGAGTTGAAAAATTGAAAAGAATTAGAAAAATTTAAAAGTTAACTTTTACAACCCAAAAAACAACCTTGATATTTTAGTTGGATGAAGAATAAGTAATTAATTAATTTTTTGTATGAAAACTAAAAAAATGATTTATTTATTAAGTCATCAATTTAAAAATTTTTGTAAAAATTACACAGTATGATTGTGCAAATGAGACAGCACTTGGAGTGTTTTTGAGAAAATAGAGTTGATGTAATTATAAAAATAATGATATAATTAATTAATTTTCAGAATATTCTTGTAAAAGAAAAAAAAATTTCCTAATGCACCCATGTTATTGTTAAGAGTCAAAATCATTGATTGGGAGAACCCGAGGGATGAATGGAGTGCATATTTTCCATTTATTGGATTAATTAGACACAACATTTATTCGTACCGCAAAAACATTGGCCGCGTTTCGATTCGGAGTTAGGGATCTCTCTCTCTCTCTCTCTGCGCTTCCCAACTCCGACTTTCGCAGATCTCCGAATCGTCGCGTCAACCCATGGGTCTCTGGGAAGCTTTTCTCAATTGGCTCCGAAGGTAGGTCAACCCATCCCGCCCCCCAAGATTCCTAATTTTCATTCCGGATTGCCTTTTATTTTCCAGCTCTTATCCAAACATGGGAACTCTTATCTCTGCAGTGCATTTTTTGTTTTGTCTTCTCCATATTTCGTTTTATATTCAGAGGCTTTTCTATCGTTGTGCGATCCGTTTTCTTTTGCCTGTTTTTTTTCCTTTGGGGTTCTTTGTAGTTACTCTGAAGATTTTTTTTATTATTATATAATGCTCTGTATCTTTTATCAGCCGGGACTCCAGGAAAGCTGCAATGAATAATTGTGGTTATAAAGATTTATCTCACAATCTTTTTAGATTACATTGATGAAACTGAAATTTACTTGTGAAAATGTGCAATTTTGGTGTTCCCGTGCCTGCTTTGGAGGAAATTTTAGCCCATCCATACCTCAATCGCAGCCCCGTTTTGTTTAAAAGAAGTTTCTTGATATTACGAGCATCCACTCATGAGCAAGTTCATTGTATTAGTGGCAAAGAGATGATTTTTTTCTATGTGTTTGGTAAATCATAAGCTTTGCTTTAGTGTTCTTTTGTTATCCTGCAAATGCTACTGGTAGGCAAAGCGAATCCTTCTTAACCTGCTTTTTCTGGACCTCAAAAAATAATATTCAATCCTTGCTCTAGAGTTTACAAATGTGAGCACCTTGGGAGTTTATCACGGGACTGGTTGTATCTTTAGGACTTGTTCGGATTAGGCGCGGCATGGTTACATAATGGATTGCTTGGTATTGAGTATTGACATCATATGGTTATCATTCTAGCGATTACCATGGCAAGCAAGGATATAGTATGGGGTTTTGGTAGGAGTTCAATCGGATTTATTATGCATTTTTATTGATATAGAGGTAAAATAGGAATTTATTTTTACCTCATCCGTCCCATGGGTATTTTCCATCTTTTGCTTTTTGTCCGTATCATAAATTTTTACACTTCCATTTAAGGAAGGAAACTCGTGGTCCATATGTTTCATTCTCTTATTAAATAAATGTCAACCACACTATCAATTTCTTAAGCTTCATGCCACCGGCACTTGGACAATCCAAATGGGACGGAGGAAGTATAAACTTTAGAAAATCATGAAACCCACCAAATTGGTGGCTTAATATTCTTTGGAAAAACAATGAATTTTTAAAATCATGGATTACCTTTGAAAACCATGATATGGGATTGGGAACAAACATGATTATGATGGAAACACCCCAAGTTAAACATTATAAACCACAAAACAAACAAGGCCTTAGTGTTTTAGAACTTGTACTTTATGACATACCAGATTTTTCATAAGAAATTGTTGTCTCTATCTCCATCTATTGACTTATTTAAACTGGGTGAACTAACAAGTTCCAACTTCTTTCAGCCTCTTTTTCAAGCAGGAAATGGAGCTTTCTTTGATAGGGCTTCAGAATGCTGGAAAAACTTCTCTAGTAAATGTCATTGCTGTAAGTATATAGCTCTAGATGAAGCCTAGGGTCTCTCCCCTTCCTTTATATTATTTTCCATATGTGTTATATGATTTTTTTGAATCTAATGTCTTTTATATGTTTTTACCTCACTTGATTTCGTTCTTAGACCGGTGGTTATAGTGAAGACATGATACCAACGGTGAGTTCATCTTATATGATCTTTTTCATTTGAGCAACAGTACCTACTTTCAAATTTCTCTTGTTTAACTTTGATAATGAAAGAAATCAATTGTTGTTTTAATTAGGTGGGATTCAATATGCGGAAGGTTACTAAAGGAAATGTCACCATAAAGTTGTGGGACCTTGGAGGTCAACCAAGATTCCGCAGTATGTGGGAGAGATATTGTCGCGCTGTATCTGCTATAGTGTATGTGCCTCTTTTCTTGCTCAATTTTTATTACTCCCTCTGCCCGATATCATGTTTTTACTTGCCTTTTTTGTTTGTCACAAAATAATGTTACCTTTCCTTACATGTTGGTCATATAAATCTCAACCAAATAGTGTTCACTTTCTTCGGTGCCAAATTGTCCATATAAATTAAATTTGAATGCTCCATGTTTCCTAAAAAGAATCTTTTGAAAAGTTCTTTTTATCCCAAAAGAGTTGCATAAGAATAGAGCAGATTTTTATATTTAACATTAACATAGATATTTTAAAATGAAGTATCCCAAACAAGTTAAATAGCTCAAATTTAGTTGATCCAACAAATAAATTTCAAAGTATAGCTAGAATTGATGGTTTCCAAAAGTGTTATCTTACGAAAATAAAAAGTCTACTTGAAATCTTGAATGAAACATGACTCTTTCCCTGGGGGATGGAGGGGGGTATTATATAGTGAAAAGAATCCATGTTTGGGCTCTTGACATTGCAGAAAATTACTCTGGGGTACCGGTAATAACTTCAAGGTCCCACATTATCTGAAATATACCCCAGAGTACCTTCGATTTTGTGGTTAGAATATTTGGGCCCCACATCATCTAAAATATACTTGGGGGTCCTTAAAATTTGTGATAATGTACTCCGAGGGTAAATTAGAGAAAAATATTTTTCGGTTGATTGTTCGCTTGGAATAATTTTAAATTGACTGCCATGTAGGCATGCCCGACATGGTCATTACTCGTGGTTAAAAATTGGTATGCTCACCTACTTGTTTGCTGCAGATATGTTGTAGATGCTGCTGATCCGGATAACCTCAGCACTTCAAAGAGCGAACTCCATGACCTCCTGAGCAAGCCATCTTTAAGTAAAATCCCACTGCTCGTTTTGGGAAACAAGATCGACAAACAGGGGGCTCTGTCCAAGCAAGCTTTGACTGACCAGATGTAAGTGTAGGGTGGAAACAACTCATTCTAGTAACCCTCTTCCTCTACTTCACTCAGAGGGTGTTTGGGTGTCCTAATATTTCAAAAGAAAAGTTGATTATTTTGCCAACATAATTTCTAAGCATTTCAGCTTCTGCCTCTTCATCTC
Source organism: Cuscuta campestris (assembly GCA_900332095.2). Lineage (NCBI taxonomy): Eukaryota > Viridiplantae > Streptophyta > Magnoliopsida > Solanales > Convolvulaceae > Cuscuta > Cuscuta campestris. The sequence continues at coordinate 615,768 of OOIL02001451.1, forward strand.
TGGAAAAACCATCAAAAACCAGACATTCCCAAACATTCCAAACTGCATCTATCCAAATCAAAAGTCGAGGATCTCAGTCCGAAACACCCTATATAAATATCTTGTCTTGTTTCAATAATGAAATATGGGTTTTCGCATGGGGCTAAATAAACCTCCTCTTTTCTGATTCTCTACAGGGACTTGGCATCCATATCTGACAGAGAGGTCTGCTGCCATATTATCTCTTGCAAGAACTCCACCAATATCGACTCTGTCATCGATTGGCTCATCAAGCATTCCAAGTCTAAGAGCTGAAGATGAGTTTCCCCGATTTCCTAATCGTGTGTGTGTGTGTGTTCCATTTCAAAGAGACGCCTCGGGTTATATCGTGCCTTCTTTCTTTCATTGCTATGTGATGGCGGTGTATATTATCATTATTATTATTATTATTCTTTTGTTAACTGAGAGAGTTTTAACTATTTTTCTGTTTCACGGATGTGTATTGTCTGCCTGTTTAAACATGTTTAATTGAAAACATTTTCCTTTTTTTTTTGTTTCCTATAATAATTAATCAACACTTGTATGCTAGCTTCCAAGTATATTTGGCCCGGTTGTTTTTAGGTTTCTATATTCCAATGGAAAAACAGCATATGTTTCAAAATACTTCTCTTTTTCCTAAACAAATTCCAACAATTTTTCTAACACTTTTCTTAGTTTTCATGAATTCATGTTGTAGACTTGTGGCATGATATAGTGCATTACATTCTGGGGGTGTTTCTTGAACAGTTATTTTGCTTTTAAAAAAGAAATGTTTTGAAAGCCAGATCAAATGCTGACTCGGACGAAAGAGTGAGCCAAAGGTTAATCTAGTCGAACCGGTCAGTCCAGGTCAATGACTCGGTTAACTACATTAAAAATAAAAATATTTCATCATTTCTAGATATCTTTAATAAACTTATTTTAATGTGTTCTTTTACTAATCCATCTAGTTTTCAATGTCGATATGTCTATACTTTTTTAAACTTTCTATTTCTTATTTCTATTATCTTGTAATGGAGCACTATTAAAGTTTCACATTAAGTGATTAATTACTATGGAGTAGATAAGAAAAACAAATTGTATTACTCCTGCTATCTTGGATTAATCATCCAATTTGATTTCACGGAGCTCAAGAAAATATTGGAAAAGCAAAAAAGTGAGTTTTTGAAATTTGATTAGAGAAGAGAAAAATTGTAAACGACATATTTTGGAATGGCCTAAAAGAGAAAGTGAGACGATTAATTTAGCACGAATGGAGTATATAAAAATAATAGTAAAGATTACTTGATTTTTAAAGATGCAGTATTTTTTTGTTATAATTTATTCATGATTCGTATTTGTTTTTAGATAAATAATAATAATACTCCTTAATGTTCATTTCTTTTTTCGTGGTTTTTAACTTTTTATAGTTAGCAATTTTTTTTTAATTTTTACTTTGTATAAGAGTAGATGACACTAATTTGTAGGTACAACTATTCATATTTATTTTAAGATAAAACATAAATAATGTTCTTTCTTTAATTTAGATGTAAACATACGAACTAGCTCAGCCACCGGGTTCAAAAGGTTTAATCTGGCTTTTTAAGAAAAACGGGTGCCATCATTGAACCGAACCAAAATGCATCTAAGTCAGGGTCCGATCAATCGAACCATCCAGTCTGGTTCTAAAAACATGGGAAAAATAAACCAACTATGGGTAAGAAATGGAAACTATCTGGTTTGATTTAGTGAAGCATTTAGTGTGCATCATCCATCAGAACTCAGTTCGCGCTCACCAACGGATGGACTTAGAGCTTGTTCTCTTCAATTTATCTCATTGGTTTTGATCTTATATGATTGTTGTACTTAAAGTTATATGTGATCTGATTCCAATAAGAATTAATAATAAATAAAAAGGATAAATCGAAGAGAACAAGCTCTTTCACCCTCTTCAATTCCTAATAACCTACTGACATGAAAATGCAGAGACTGTTTGAATGGATGACTGATCTTGAGGAAGAAGAAGACATTAAAGCCTGTTAATGGCAACTTATACATTCAACATTGGCTAATGCTCCATATTAATCAATATAAACATCATCCCTGCACAATACACTTCAGTTCTCCGTATACGCAAAAAAAAAAAACCAGATTTACAATATTATCCACAAAGTTTGCTGAGGTTGCAAATTACTAGACATGGATGGTGGTCTGAAAGTTCAAAGCCTTACTTGCTGCTTCAGCAAAACAATGTGCCGCTTCAGCCTCAGCCTCGGCTTCCTCTGCTTCCAGTGCTGCCCGTTCAGCCTCTGCAATGGCAGCTTCAGCTTCTGCAACTGCTTGCGCTGCAGCAATGGCCGCCTCTTGTGCATTCATACTCCTCATTTTCTCCAGCTCGGCATCAATCTGTGCTTTGGTCAAAATTCTTATTCCATTACTACTTTCTGGTTTTGGAGAAGGAAGTGTCACCTGCTTTTCCCCCATAACCATTGGAGGAGAAGGCTCCCCCTTTACATCTGTCGACATCCCACTTGGTGCGATCCTGTAAAAATGCTTCACCTGGTAAAAAAAACTCATATTATCAATATTCTATATCAGAGAGAGAGAGAGATAGAGAGAGATTAATTTGCTTGTTTCATTTGAAGTTTAACTGCAACAACCTTTATTAGCCTTCTTCTTTCTGTTAAGTCCTTCAAATTTGCAGCCAATTGCCTCTCCAGGTTTGGAGATGCCTTGTAGTTCTCCTAAAGAAAGAGATTAAGACAATGCGATTTGAGGTGAATGCGGATGATTAACTGATACAGGCATTGGACATGAAGGGGGTAGATGTATATCGTATTTCGGCTTAATAGTCAGATTTTTCATCAAACACTTTACCAGACAAAGATTTGTACCTTCATTTTAGATATGATTGTTTTAAATTTAGGTAATAAATAAATTTTACATTTTTTAGATAAGTAAGCAAATTTGGCCCCAATTTCAGGCCTTTCAACAGATCCAACCATCTCAGGTCTTACCAAGAAGGTTTTAAGTGTTACATCTACAAGAAAATAATGGATTAAACAGACTTTATTTCCTCCGTACAGGGCACAGGAATGCCAGCAATTTGAAGGAGAAAAAAAAAGTCATTAAAAGATACATAAGCGATACAATTGTCATCTCAACCCCAGCCGAATGCATGTCCCAAAAACGTAGAGTAAAACAAGAAGTGCATGCAGCAGGATTAATCCATGTAAATAAAATAAATAGGCAGGGAAAATAGCAAATGTAATAGTGTTTAGCAAGCATTGCCAGTTAACTAGCTTGCATGAAGAAACTACCTCAATGTACGTGCAAATTACATTTCTATTTAAATAAAACATTGTGTCATTTGCGCCGTAGAGTAAAACAAGAAGTGCATGCAGCAGGATTAATCCATGTAAATAAAATAAATAGGCAGGGAAAATAGCAAATGTAATAGTGTTTAGCAAGCATTGCCAGTTAACTAGCTTGCATGAAGAAACTACCTCAATGTACGTGCAAATTACATTTCTACTAGATCCACGGGGTTCCTTCAGCTTGGCAATAGCCTCCATTATTACTTCGTCCAAGCTGTATTCGAATAGTAATAAATAAGAATTACAGAGAATGGAGAGTTCATTGAAAAATGACACGCTCGTGAAAATTAAATAGCATGACAGTGTGCACCATCACGTGAAGATGAGGAAGTCAGAATAACCTTGTAATTGGCTTCTTAGAACTATCATCAATACATGTTCCACTAACTGTTGCAAGGGGCTTCTCATCAAGAATATCCATATCATTCTCAGCTATAGTGGTAAGCGCCATAGATTCTTCATCATCATGCTTGGATTGAGTGCTTTTACAGACAATCTTACCCCGCTGCCTAGACCCCCAACCATTTGCCATGACATGGAGATTTCTCCATTTATCCTGTCCAGTTCTCCCGTTAAGCACATGAGAAATATTCTCCATTGCCAAAACAAACTGAAAATAAAATCTCTCTTCAGATGAGGCATGTAGATGCCAAATGTTTATGTGTTTATTACCTTGAGGTCCACATTAGACCGAGAACGCAAGATTGGAGCAAAGTCTGGATCTTTGAGTATGGTGCTCCATTTTCCCATCCCATACTTAGCCACACCAGCTTTAAGTGCAGCTTCTTCACCTGATGTCCACTTAAGCTTTGGTGCACCCATTGGTTTGATGTCTCTCTTCTACAAATTCTAAACAAGTTCAGCTCTCTCACACATGACACACAAACTGTAAGATCCAAGAACCAAAATTAGACAACACAAACACCATTCACATTTGACCTCTTTCTTCTGTTAAATCATCAGGGTGCAAAATGTAACACTCCGAGCATCCCAAAAATAAGTTCCTGTTTCGACTTTTGCAGCAAAATGTAGTGAAATTTGAACACATGTTGCATTAACAATCCATAGAGTTGGAGTTATAATTTGAACTTAATACCATTTTATATCATGGATATTGCCACTACAAAGTATTTACACTCAAACAAATGACACAATGTTTTATAAAGAATGGTGGCATTAATAAATTTTGGAGTAATGTTCAACTATATTGGACTAGTTATATACGAGTAATTGTTAATATCAATGGCAAAAATAGTTGGTAAAAGTGCACCCAATGAGTAATTTAAATAATTTACTATTAGGTTGTTCTAACCAAACCAAGCAATTGAAAAGAGAATTGGCTGATGTTTATTCATTTGCTAATCAACGACAACTACCCTGTTGAGCTATGAAGGTGCACTAATGGCTAATTTCATCCGTCCACTCTAATTAAACGTAACCCTAATCAATCGCAACTCGCTGGATTAATCTGAAGGTTTATACTACGAGCACAGATGCTTCAAACCTGGAAAGAAATGGAGTGGAGGACAGGTCTATGACAGTCCAAGCGGCGTGTGGTTGACCGGATGAGATGTCAAAGGACTCGGATGTGGCCAGGGTACGTCAGAATACGACGACGGGCGGAATAGGGTGCGGATAGTTCTTTTCAGGCAAACGATAGATGCACAGAGACGGAATGCAGGCGTAGGGGCTGTGGTTTGGTAGAAGTCGGCATTGTAGAATGCGGCGGCGGTGGCAGCGGAGGCGAGTTGATGGGCTTTGGGACTTTTTCTACACAAGGGTGCAATTGTGCAAATGAAAGACGAACTATGAACTATGAAGACATCTCTTCTTTTTTTTTTTTTTTGTGAAAATCTTTTCACATAAATTTTTTTTATTTAAAAAAATGCTTATTTAAATAGTAAAAAAAGTTTTTATTTTATTCATATCTAATTTCGTAGTGAACCTTAAGTCTATCATAGAAATTTGTCATCACAGAATGAAAACCTGTCTAACTAAAGTATGAGCAGTAATGCTCAAATTTCCCCTCACAAATTAAACGACATATTCTAGAAATTATTCATACTCAAAATACGAATGATGAATAGACCTCGGGTAAGAAGAACAAACACAACGGTTTTTTTGTTTGAGCGCTCGAACCAAATTTTCTCAGATCAGAAGATCTCCACATCTTGCACACCTAGAGATCGACTTAAGTTATGCCAAAGCTTCCATGCATGCAAATGCTTCCGCCATCAAAAGATATTGGTTACTTCGTACAATATAAATTTAATATAACTTGATTAATTTAAAACTATACTCCATATGTCTTACAGCTTTCTTTTTCCGATTACTATTTACACAATCAAATTTTAATCTACAGTTTAATTTTTAAATTTTGTACTTATAACTTCACAAATTAAAATGGAAAGAAAAATTTATAACAAAGAAAGTATTATGTACTCGGTACTCATTATTAATGGTCAAAGTATAGCAATTTGACTAAATAGTCAAACTATAACAATTTTAGCTAGGACAAAATAAGTAAAATTTTAAGACAACAGATTAAAATAAGTGAACTTATGAAATGGTGTATAGACTTCACTTAGTTTGTGTTCTTTTGAGCTGGAAAAATTAACTTTCAATTTTTTTAACTTGTTCCAACAACAACATAAAAATGTATTTATATATGATGAATATATAAGAGTAAATTCTATAATTAGTCCTTTATAACAGAGTGGTTTTCCTATTTAGTCATCTATTATTAAATATTATCCCAGTGGTCCTTTTTTATGGGTATCTTTCCACAAATAGTCCTTTTTTGATCTTCTATCATGTTGGTGTTAATTTGAGGGTAAAAGTGTAATTTCACAATGATAATATATCTTTTTTGTCATACACAATTCTAAAGGTTGTTCCGTTTGCGTCGTTTGTGAATTACAGTCGCTTTTTACTACAATTATAGTCTACAAATGTGGTCTTTCATCAGAATCCTAGCCCACAATCATAGTCATTATTTTTGTCTTATCCGCTTAACCAATATCAGAACACGTCACTAGACATAATGTTGATGTCAAATTATACTTTTAGCATTTAAATTGACGCCAACACGGTAGAAGATCAAAAAAGGACCATTTGTGGAAAGGTACCCTTAACAAAAGGACTACGGGGGTAACATTTGATAAAAGAGGGTTAAATATGGAAACCCCCCTGTAATAAAGGACCAATTATGGAATTTACTCAAATATAATAATACAATAAATCTATATTTATAATATATCATCTCAAACACAAACACTATCAAACAAAACGTAAATTTGACAAAACAAAGAAGTACCCGCGGGTGATTGCATAGTGCGGAACTGTGGTGGCCTTGAAGTCATGGCTTCGAACCAACCAACTACTCGAAAACTTTCGGTCTTAATCCACAAATCCAGTGGAACTGATTAGTCGGATTTCAACAATGATGAGTCCAGAACACCTATGAAGTGATTAGTCGGATTAAAACATAAGTCATTTCTCCAATGTAGAACTTAAATTTTTTTATTTTCTAAATAGGACTTAATAATGACTAACAAGAAGAATAATGGTCAAGTGATGTTGGACATTTAGTTGAATAATGACTAATAGATAATGACCAATGATCTTACATTGGGGAAATAAAACATAAGATCATATATTGAGAAAGTCATTATGTTTTAGTCCTATTTAAACAAATTTCTCTTTATAAAATTTATATACGTACCTACACAAAATAAAAATAAAATAAAATTTAAAAAACCAATTATCCGGACTAAAAAAAGGAAAGAATATTTTTTCATAAATATCGATCAGTAATAATACCGAGTAGTAATAATTAAGAATGAGATTCTGATATGCTTACAAAAATGAAAAATCTACGGGATTTTCTTTTAATTCTTCTACTTTCTATTTATACTCATTTACCAATATAGTAACAATGCAGCAAAAACCCCATAGGAAAGAAGAAAAAGAGACCGCCGCCGCCATGGAAAGAATTAGCAAGACGAAGAAAACTCAAGGGCGCCGGAAAATCGACATAATAAAGATAGACAACGTCAACCACCGGCACGTGGCGTTCTCGAAGCGGCGCATCGGGCTCTTCAACAAGGCCAGCGAGCTCTGCATCCTGTGCGGCACCCACGTCGCCGCCATCGTCGAGTCATACGGCGGAAAGCGCGTCTTCACGTTCGGCCACCCCAGCGCCGACGCCGTCATCGAGCATTACCTCTCCGGCGGCGGCGGCGCGGGGCTCCACGACCGGGAGGACGATCCGGTCGTGAAGCGGAGCGAGCAGCTCTACCAGCAGGCGTGGCGGGAGTTGGAGAAGGAGAAGGAGAAGGGGGTGGTGGTGGAGGAGCGGAAATGGGAGGGCGGCGGCTGCGGGGCCCACTGGTGGGACATGCCGATTGACGGTATGGACGTGAAGGAACTGGAGGAGTACACTGCGGCGCTGGAGGAACTGAAGAAGAAGGTGGCGCTTAGGGTTGGTGAGTTGGAGACGGCGGCGATGATGACCAAGAAGGCCGCCGCCGCCGCGTTCTGCTGCGGGAGTAGCTCACCGCCTCCTCTATTGGAGTATCATGACTATCATCACGCCGGTTAATTTTTTTGATTAGCATCACTCCATCATTTTTGCTTAATTTTTTTGAGTTAGTCTAACACTTGTTTTCTCAAAATTGCATCAAATAATTAATTACTTTGTCTTCCATTGATTTGTCTTCTTCAGACTGTGAAACCGTTTAATCGAGTTAAATGAGTCATACATAAAATTGTGAAATTTGCACTAAATAGGACTAAAACATAAGTCATTTCCTAATATAGGACTTAAATTTTTTTATTCCCTAAATAGGACTTAATAATGACTAGTGAGAAGAATAATGTCCAAGTGATGCTGGACATTTAGTTGCATATAATGACTAATAGAAAATGACCAATGGTCCTACATTGGGAAATAAAAACATATGGTCCTATATTGAGAAAGTCATTATGTTTTAGTCTTATTTAGTTAATTACCATTTTATTATTATAAATAGAATCATGAATTTGAGTACTTGAGAGAGAATAAGTCAGCACAAACAATGTATATTACGGAGTAGTATAAAAATTAAAAATTATATTTATCTTATATTAAAATTTTGATTTCATTGCTTTAAAATGCAATGTAAATGTAGAGTAATTGATGATTAAAATTTATCAAGTTTGGTTTGAAAAAATATTTGGGCTGCTCCTCTATTTCACACTACATATATATAGCTATGATTCAACGATAAACTTTCTTAAATTAAAGATAGTTCTTGATCTGGTTTTTTGGGTGTGAATTTTATATTCATGGCATGGAAATTAATGGTGTATGGATATTATGTTCACTTTATTTTAAGGCTAAAGTGAAGGAGAAAATGAAGGTGTAGGGAAACATTATATTGGTATTACAAAGAGATTTTAATTTGGGTTATTGATATTTGCACTCCAACAATTACTAATGGCACTCTACCTTTCTCCAAACTAGAGCTGTAAACGGATAGCCGAAAATCCGATTACCGTCCGCATCCGTATCCGTTTAAAGAGAAAATATCCGCATCCGTTTTGAATGGATATTATCCGTATCCGATTAAGGATATCCGATTACTAAACGGATACGGATTTGGTAATTGTATATCCGATCCGTTTAAAATCCGATCCGCATATGCATCCGTTTAAATAACCGTTTATCCGAATATCCGATCCGTTATATATAGTTTTTCCTAATTTTTTATGTTTATATTTTGTTTTTCTATTGATATTTCAAAATATAAGACATTTTTAAATACAAAATAAATGTGTACACATAAAAATATATACAAACATATAAAAATATGTATATATATATGTGTTGTGTATTTTTTTTATCATATAAAGTTATTGTAGAATATCAGAAATCATGAAAACAAAGAAAATAATTATCTCATAACAAATTATAGTTGATTTAATAATAGTTTGACTTTAATCTAATTTAAAAATAAAGTATTTTTTAATTTGATTTTAAAAATTGGAAACGGATACGGATATATCCGATATCCGACCGATATCCGACGGATGCGGATACGGTTTTGATTTTCAGTATCCGTCAAGATCCGTATCCGAATTCGATATCCGACAAAAATAAACGATGCGGATTTGGTAATGGCACATCCGATCCGATTAATATCCGTTTACACCCTACTCCAAACCAACTAAAGTGACAATCAAATCCTTTGACATTATTAATTCCACCAATTTTTTTCTTCATTTTCTATTTTTCTCCGCTTTAATGTTTTTAATTACTTTTCTTTAATCTTTTGATTGCTTTTTATTTTTTAAAAATACTCCCTCAGCCCCGAAAAAATTTTAGGTTATGGTTTATACTCTCTCTGTTCTCAAAAGCATTTCCTCTTTTGAATGCGACGTCAATGATAAAAATATCACGTACTCCCTCTGAGTCCCTCCGTCCCGTAGTATTCGTCCAGTTTTGACTTTTGGAACTGTTCATCTAAGCACTTTGACTCATCAAATTCTCTCAATGTGTAAGCCTAAATATAGTCATGTGTGATCTTGTTTGATTTGTCTTAACATATAGATTATTAAGATATAATTTCTATAATTTTTTAATATACAAATTACAAGATAAAATGGATTAAAGAAGTGCATTGGATGGTGTGTAAAAATGAAAGTGGACAAAAATACTCTGGGACGGAGGTAAAAATTGATAATGAAATCAAAATCATGTCATTGACTTCACCCAACAATATTTAATTGAAAAAAATACCAAAATAGAGTACAACATGAAAAAAATCCAAAAAAAAGTTCTATAGTTTTTATCTTCAAAATATGAGTTACAATACCAATAGTGTCAACATATAATACCAAAAAAAATTGTGAAATACCAATATACAGTGCCACAATATCACCTAGCAAACTCTTATTTTGAAGATAAAACATAAAACTCTTATTCTAAGAATTATAGTTTTGTTATACTCCTATTTGGAGTGATTTCTTATACTTTTTTAGAAATATTTTTTGTGATGTTATCTTATACTCCCTCCGTTCCACAAAACTCTTCCACTTTCGTTTTTTTGAATTCCCTAAAACACTTCCACTTTCTATTAAAAAACCACTTTTACTCTTACTTTTTCATACCCTACCTATCACATCATACTTTTTCACTAATAGCCAAACTATCACATCTTACTTTTACCCATCACAGCAGGAGCAAAATTGGAAAGTCAACCAAAATTTCAATTTCCTTATTTTTACCAAAAGTCAAAAATGGAAGGGTTTAAAAGAACGGAGGGAGTAGTAGACATTACAAAAAGTTACATCACATTTTTTCTATAGATTTTTTTATGTTTTAGATATGTCACTTTTTTTTGTAAATAATGTTACGTCGTTATTCAAATTAAGTTAATGGAAAGCAACTTCAATAAAAGACATGAGAGTTTTTCTTAAGAACCAAAATTTATCAAAAACCTATCAATAAATAACTAATAAAAAAGAATAGAAAAGTTAAAAAGCAAGAAAACAGCAAGATAATAAAAAAGAAAAAGGATGACAATGAGTAAATATTAAAGAAGGCTAAAAGGACATACTTGTCATTTTAGAGATTTTTAGAAATAGTTCGAGTGCTATTAACAAGTGTTGGAGTGCAAATAACAATGGCCTTTAATTTGGCTAATGGTTAATACATACTCCATATAAAGTTAATATTTTGGCGTAAATTGGGGTGAGTATTTCAAAATGATTTTTTAGTGATTAAAATATAAATAAGGTAATGATTTTTAATACTCTGTAACAACTACGAGTAAATAATACGGAGTACCTCGTAATCATCTAATTTATAAATAAAAAGATTTTATTAGAATTAAACAAAATAATGTTTATTTAAGGTAAAATTTAATACATGAGGTATCTTGAAGTAAATTTTTTGATGTTTGATTGGTCAAAGTAACAAAACTTTGAATCTTACGGCCAAATAAACTTTATGGACAAAATGTATCATCGTAGTACATTATCATGAATTTTAGAACTACCAGAGTATATTTCTAATAATGTAAAATTAGAGAGTTCTTATAAAAAAATTGAAGATAACTCAAAACTAATTTTCTTCATTTTTTAAATGAAGATTAGATAGCTAAAGTTTTAAACGAGGCCACGAGGAGAGCCTATATTGTACATCGACTAGAGCTACGTAAATCTAGCAAACATTCATTTCAAACCAACGTAAGTTTATTCTGAAGCAATGTAATATTCATTCCAAACATGCTCAGTATAGTATATTCAGGACATGTTTGGGAATGACGTTAGCGATTAGCGTTAGCGTTTTGAAAAGGTTATCTACGGGCAGCGTTTAGCGTTAGCGTTTTCAAAGTAATCTGCACCATTAAAATTTTATCCAAAACGCTAACGTTAATCTCTAACGTTATTCCCAAACAGGTCCTCATTCTAAAATAACATATTATTCATCCTGAAACCACTTAAATTCATTCTAAAACATTTTTTTAATTGCAAATTTACCATGTTTTACGGTACATCTGGTTTATCTTGTTGTACGGGTGCCCCATTTCCTTCTTTCAGATTTTTAGGCCCTCCGGTTCCACCATCTAGTTCCTTCTCGTTCCTGTTCGGTTGCAGCTCCTGTGGGCGCTTCCGATTTCGTTGCAGATCCGCTCGTCGCTGCTCCACGTAGACGCCGCCCTCCACCGCCCGACGTCTGTGAGTCTATTTTCCACTGTCCGTTTTATATTCGGAGTATAATATACGGAGTAGAACAATATGAAATTGATGAAAGTTTTTTCTATGGGTTTCCTATCCTAGATTGGTTTTCATTTTCGTAGAAGCTAAAATTTATGGATTTGCCAACAAATGTAATACGATCTATGGATTAAACATTAAAAAGTTAACCAAATTTGTAAAAGTTAGGCTTTCAGATTCCGTTGGCTCAAATGCTCTCAATTATCTGAAGATTGTGGACACTTTTCACCACAAATTATAAGTAACTAAAAAGCTTTCACACACATTCAAATTCATTTTTATTACTCCCAAGTACTAGTATTAGTTTACTTGGAATATAAGAGTTCCTCTAGGATTTCCATATAAATTCAATTTAACTTGGAATTCAATTTAATAATCACCCTATATCTGTTTCCCAATGACCTCTAAGCTCTGGGAAATGGCTAGCATCCTACAACGAGTAGCGAGGCATTCGTGTCACAACTATCAGCTCAACCAGGCTTCACTATCGATGGCATTCTCTGCATCCGCCAACTCACTGGTAGAGATCCAACGTGGAGAGGTTGGGATGGTTTCTGGTATACCCCAAGAACATCTTCGCAGGAGGGTATGGAAACCCCTTTTATTTTTCTTTGCATACTTATATAGCTATTTAAATCTTATCTGAAACGAATATCTGGTCTGGTAGGTTTCATTGTTGAATGTATATTTTTAGTTGATTCAATCAAGGGCTTTTCTCGTGCATATTTGCTTCAACTGTTTGCAGTTTTGTTCTACTACTAGACTAGAGTTGTTCTTAACTGATTATTGACTCACATCTCATTAAGTGAAAATTAAAGTATTAGTTCACAAGTTGTGAGTTTTACCAAATCTGACTAGATGATCTGGGTATATTACATTTTTAACTTAAAACCTAATATGGAGTATGATTTTCTTTTTTAGCTACTTTATTTTGAACTCTTCCTGCATACCTCTACCTCCATATTAGTATCTTGCCATACAATACAATGCTAATGATGCTAGGAAATGAAATTGTAAAGTTCTCTGCTTTTGACAGTTCTTTTAAAAAAAAACAAAACAAAAAATGTTCACTGAAAACAAAAATGTCATCATTTGTTCGTATTTATCAGGTTGTTATTTTCTCACCTGCCCGGACTGCTACTCAACAAGGATCGGGTAAAGTTGGAAAATGGAAAATCAACTTTTTATCAGTTCAAAAGTATGATCCATTTTTACTCAAAACCACTACTCTACATTCTAAGAGCTGTAAACACAAGTAAGAAAAATTTATATTGCTAAGATCCATGTAGATGGGAAAATCCATTGATGGGCTGGACTTCCACCGGTGACCCATATGCCAATGTTGGTGATGCTGGACTGAACTTTGAGAGTGAAGAAGCTGCAAAAGCTTTTGCCGAAAGACATGGATGGGAGTACACGGTACTGAATGCAGCTTTTCTGGTCATCCGTTAATTTGCTGTGTTTTAATGATTTTTAAGTAACTTCATTAAGCATGCTGAAAAAGCTATAGAAAGGATGGTATTTAAAATTGGTCTGACCTCATCATGAAGGCTTTTTATAAATTGACAACTATCTTCACAACTCACAAGATATTCAGTTACAGTTACATATTTGTCAATTTTTTTGCGACTGCTATGCTCTATGGATACAATGACCACGTGCGAGCGTATATTTATAGGACAACTATTTTTGGGACCACAAACTTCTTCAAACTATATGCTTAGTGTAATACTGCAATGAGATTCTCAAACATACTACCGGTAGTCTGGGTAACATCAAATTATGTGTGGTATCAATCTATCACCAGTTTCCCTTTTGTGCCATGAGATATTTCGCCCTTTCTTCGATAAGCTGTTAAGTTTTGGAACTTTATATAATGAATCTGTTTTGGTGTGAGTTAAGAAAACATACACTTCGTCTTCTCGGGACTTGTCAGCTCTTGTTGATTATAAGTTTTATAACAACAGACCTATTTTTATCATTGCAGGTGAAGAAACGCCACACACCGTTGTTAAAGGTAAGAAAAGTTTACCATTCATCTTGAGATGCATTGTTGCACACTTGCATGTAGTTTTTTATCCTACCTCTCATCTAACAGTTGCTTTTTATTCACTGCAGTGTAAATCCTATGCCGATAATTTCAAGTGGAAAGGCCCTCCCAAGGCAGAGGTTTGAATCAGCCGTCTCCGTTCACTGATGCACTGCTGAAGTCACTGGCACAAGTTGATTCGTGTTGCTTTGACTTTTGGGTTTTGGTGTTTTCTTTTTATCGTCCACCCCAAGTTGTTGTATTAATAAATCTAACTTACCAAAACCTTGTATTTGGACGCCTTGCATTGTGAATCAATCCTTTGGTTTGTCTACACAAAGCTTCAGTTAAAACAACATTTAACTATTTAAGGCCTTGTTTGCAATCACTTGGGCGGTTTTCTATGGTTTACAGTTTACAATACGGAGCATTATTGTGTTTTCAAAGCAAACCGGTGTTTATCTTACCTATCTACTCCGGGTATTTCTCAATTTATATGTTTGGCTTGATTTTTTGGTTCAAGTCGAATAAATTTAGATCATTCATTAATTAAAAACCATACAACATTTCAATACAAAAGTCGATTTCAATTTGATAGAAAAGAGTTAAATTAGACAAGTATAATACAAGTATTACAAAAATGGTACATTCAATGGTTCCATGCTATAGCCCATATATGATTACTTTCTTTGTCCCAGAAATATGTTATTGTTTTGATTTGATTCAGCTTTTTGACCTAGTGCATAAATATACTGTTGAAAAACAATACAGTTGTGCTGGGACAAGAAGTAGACTGCAACTATGTTTACAACAAAACTGAGAAAAAAAAATGCCAGTTTCAAATAAAAGAGTCAAAACCAATGGTACCATCTCCGCTGCCCATCAGTTGTGGACTTCTTTTTGGTTGCCAAAGTAATCCGGTCGGCGCGAGAGACAGCCCATCTACCAAACTCTGGGGAACTAACAAGCTCTTCCAATGCCTTCTTCGTTACCCGTTGCGTGAGATTTTCCCACTCCTCCTTGGAGACTTTCCTCCCCTCAGGAGTCGCGTGGAACGAAGAGTAGAATGTGTCTGATTCTGACAGAGGCCTCCTCGGCGACCTGCTGCTTGAACCACCTGTTTGATCCGCGTAACATTTGGTTGGTCACAAAATGGATGATGTTATTTGAATGTTTTCTTTTAGAAATAATACCAAACAGACCCTTGGTCCTTGTCCAATTAGCTGAAAAGATACAGTACATAGTTTTTGTCACAAATGAAATGCAAGCAAACAAACCTTGGAATGCAGCACTTCCTCGACGTCTGTCAGGAGTCCTGGGATGATATGGCTCGTTGTGTGGTTGAGCAGACAGATCACAAAGTATTCCACAAATGTTCGCGATCATTCTATATGATTTCCTACACATGTTTCAGAAGAAGTTTTTGAAAAAAAACATGCCAAGGAAGAAGAAATAGAAGAAAAGAAATCACACAAAGGGTGAAAGGTGATCTTTTGCACCGAGCAACTCACTTGTATATCATGCGCACGAATTTGGGATGGAGAGTTTTTCTCATTACTGATGAAACAAGAATTCCACATGCCAGTGCCTCAGCCGCCAATAAAGCATCTGAGGTACTCTGAACCCTCCCAAACAAATGCCATTTACAGTTAAAAACTTGCCTCAAAACTTTGTAGGATGACACGGAATATTATAATAAATTGAAACCTGAAGAATCATAGCAGAGGCCACAATCCGTATCGACCAAGCAATAAAATGAGACACTCCAATATCAATTGATCCATCATCATTGAGTACAAGTTTCCGAACCACCCAAAATCCTAACCAAGCTCCAGCAATTGCAAGGAAAAGGAGCAGAAATATGGCTAACTGAGAATTGAATGTGCCCATTGGGTAAACAAGGCCACGTTACTGAAAGAAAAAAAACTTCGAACTGGGACCGATCAACTAAAAATCAGAAAACTTACATACAGGGTTGTACATGTCTTCACCAATACCAATCTCTGCAAGAGCCATTCGCAATAGTCTAGGCACATAGCGAAGTAAGAAGGAGCCCAAACCGATCTGAATGGAGAAAAAAACTCAGATTGCAGCACAATTTTGGGTATATAACATCAGTTGGGAAGACAATAACTTAATAGATCTGTTGTAAATAAACACGGAGTAAGTAAATAAAAGATACCCACAAAGGATGAGTAAATGAATATCGCCAATGAATTCTTTCTACCAGTTGGAAGAAGCTTCATTCCCTGCATTACATTTGACAAGTTTATCATCAGGGGAAAAAAACAAATCTTCAATCACTCTTTGATACTCCATACATACGATTCCAATATAAAAATCATTGTTTCCTTTTTTGCCTCACAATAAAATCCACTATTCTTTTTCGGAATGAAATGTGGAGTTGACATTTTTCTACAGCAACAAATTCAACAAAAAAAAACACAACAAGTTAGGCCTAGGGAAGGCACAATGCATGCACACCTTACCTTACCCCCCCCCCCCCTGGGGGGGGGGAATGTGTTCTTCTCAAAGGGATAGAATAGATGTAGAATGGCAAGAAAAGAAATTGAAACAAAAGATAAGAAAAAAATAAGAGAACTCCACAAAATGAAGGTTTATGTCTTTTCAAATAAATCTCCAATCACAAAATTCCAATTATCTTATAGTAAGTGTTTCACTTCTAGCCTAAGTTGCACGAAGAGGTGCACAGGTAATCAAATGAGGACAGAGTAAGGAACAAGAAAACAACACATTTTCATATTTTTACAAATGATTTGGATGTCAGGTGTCCCCAAGTACCCAAACCAGGATGCTTTGGTGATAAAAAACGGGACTTGTCTAAATAATCCGCGCAACTTAACCCCCCCCCCCACCACTACCACCACACACCCACACAATGAAATTTATATTTGGATGGAGGGGACATATTTTTATTTTCATCACAAAAAGTATTAAGTTGGGGAATCTCACAATTTTTATTGGATTATAAAATCAATTTAAATTGCCTTCCCTGCACAAAGATACTAAAATAAAGCACATAAAGATTATAGAGCTGAAAGTTAATCTGGTACCTGGAATAGGACCATTAATATCACAAGGAAAATTCCAACTACCATTGCACCCCCATAGTAGAACACTAGAGACTTGCTGAGAGAGGATGCAACTGCCATTAACAGTACTCCCAGTACCAAAAACACAATCCGATACAAAACAAATTCTGTAATAGAGATATTGAAATTATAGAGAGTTACAATGTGACACAAATGAGGAGACCAATTATACGATGAAATACAAACCTTCATGTAGAGACACCAGAAGTGTTTGTTTTGAAGAGCCCGGGACCCGGAAATCCAAAAACTTGTGATCAAAGAGTGACACTGATCTAACCAATGATCCCTTCGTTAGCCGAACCCATTGTCCTTGAGGGCACATCCCTATACCAAGGGATTGGTTCCTGCATTGTAGCAAGCACCAGTTCATTTTTCCTAAACTCCTTCATTTGAGGATGTATATCTTTGAACATGTAATCGGGCGTGAACATATTGGTTTCTAGTCAATTGATCATCATAGCTAACAAAAAATTTAACGGACTTACAGTTTGAGCATCCAAAAAACCCTTGTAGTCTTGCATCTACTCCCTCAGGTTTTAAAGACACTTCCTACTTTGTTTTTACGTGTAAAACCCCATCTTTTATTATTTCATTTATAAATTGGCATAGAAATAAAAAGTAAATCTTATATATTTAAAAACTACGTAAAAAAAATTTACAAAACAAGAATACTTTATGTTCTCAACAAGCTCACCTATGGAAACAGACCTCAACATTAGGTTGACGGCCACCTTGACTAACATATGAAATGTTGACTGTCACAGAATTGGCATATTTGTCAAGATTCTTAAGCCTTGGCAAGCCCCGTATTTGTACTCTGTCGCAGAGCACTTTGGTTCCAGGCTTAGTACCAGGAGAATTTTCCACCGGCAAAGCAGGAGAAAGCTGAAAACTGATCGACTGTGATGAAGCTGCAAGAAACATGGCAGCATAAACCTTAATAAGAGATAATAATGTGCCAGATCATATTCTGATAACCTATATGAAGAAACTATGATCCAGACAAGAATGGGGAAACAATGGAAAAGATTCATAAACACACAATTGTGGAAAAGAATAAACCCTAGAAATGATTCTTTACCTAAGGAAAGTTCATTGCTGGAGACGACAAGTGGCGAAGTTAAGATGGAGACTGCATAAAAGATGGTGTAGAATAGTAGAGCCGGCGAAGTAGCAGCGCCGGCGGCCATGTTTCTGCAATCAGAGTCGGAAGGATGAAATTGAACTGAATAAGACCGGGGGAGAGCACAAATTATACCCTTTACAGTTTTTCTTTTTAAACTCTTTACCTCCAATAGGCATCACGAATACTACCCTTGTTTTTAACTTTTTTTACCTATAATTAAACAAAACATATACTCCGTATTATTTCTTACCTTTTTTTCGTGGATAAGGAGAGAGTGAGGGATAAATAGGGTACACATTTAGTGTACTCCTACCATTTTTCTTTTTTGATATTTGATATCACTTATATTTAGTTTATTGTAAAAACAAATTTTAATGCTAAAACGTCAAAACTAAATAAATACTCAAAAATGGAACAAATATTAACTTTCTTCCCGTAGAAAGTATTAATTTTATTTTCAATTTAATTGATTTGATTATACATATAAAATTTAAAAATAAATTTTACATATTCAAAAACAACAAAAATTCTAAAAAATTAGAGTTAACGTAATTATATTATTTTATCAAATAAATAATAAAGAATAAATAATGTTAAGGAGGATGGAAGACTTAAATAGAAGTATTTAGAATGATAAAAATATAAAATAAGAGTAATAGTCTTTCTGTAAGAAGTTCACATTAGTAGTGTTTAAAAATACTAGCATCACTCCCGTGCGTTGTACGGGTCATACTTATACTAAATTAAGATCATTTCTGAAGGATACAATTTCTTATCTAATACTCCCTCCGTCTCTGAAACATCTCCCCCTTTCATTTTTTCTTTATCCCACAAACTCCTTCCTTTTTCTATTAAAAAACTACTTTTGCTCCTTATTTTTTCATACCATAGCTATCACATCATACTTTTTTACTAATAATCTATCTATCACATCTTACTTTTATCAATCACATCAAGGGTATTTTTGGAAATTCAACACCAAAATATCCCCCTTAATTTTCCTAAAAGTCAATAAGGAAACTTCTTTCGGGACGGAGGGAGTAGAATATATAAATATTTTATTATTTTAAGGTATAAAAGTTAATTGCTTTACAAATAACGAAAGACTTTTTTTATAAACTACAGTACTCGTATACGTAGTAATTTTTATATATCAAACTTTTAAAAATTTATTTATTTAAAGACTTCTTCATGATTTTCTACTCCGAAAGAATGAATCTTATTTAAGAACTCAAGAGAGTGTAAGTCATTCAAAATATCGTATTTTTCTATTTCCATGCATCTAATTTTTTCTGGGTAAGTTATCAATTAGTGGTTGATTGTTCAACATATAAAGGTATATATTATTCAATATGTTTCCATGTATTAAAGGCACACCTCTTAAAATGATATCTCCATAAAACGTTTGGGCTTGGATCTCTAAATGGAAATATTATTTAATTAAAAGCTTATTTGGTTAGAATTATTACACGATAATAATAACTAAGTAAGATAATATTATTACACATTATATTATTATTATTATTAATTAGTAATTTAGATATAAAATTGTGTAATTATGTTAATATCGTATATAAATGTGATTCCTTTTAAAGCTTTTTTTGTTGTACTTATTTAAAACTTATTTCCTTTTTTTCTCCTTTTCATCCGCAGTAAATATGGGCCGTAGATGCATAGATTGGAAAATATCAATGGCTCATAAGGCTTGGCAAATGGGCGGGAAAAAGCATGGGACATAATTCCCCTGCTTTTAAGAATAGGTTGATTGATTTGTTGTACTTATTCATCCACAGTAAATATGGGCCGTAGATGCATAGATTCGCAAATATCAATGGCTCATAAGGATTGGCAAATGGGCGGGAAAAAGCATGGGGCATAATTCCCCTGCTTTTAAGAATAGGTTGATTGATTTGTTGTACTTATTTAATACTTATTTCCTTTTTTTCTCCTTTTCATCCGCAGTAAATATGGGCCGTAGATGCATAGATTGGCAAATATCAATGGCTCATAAGGCTTGGCAAATTGGCGGGAAAAAGCATGGGGCATAATTCACCTGCTTTTAAGAATATGTTGATTTGGTATAGAGGATCGGGTCCATGATCTAAATCGATTTGATCCAAAAAATGAATATCTGATTTGATATTTAATTTTATCTTTCACATATTTCAGATCGGATATCCAAACAGTCAGATTGAATACAAACTGAAATATTAAGATTTTAGATATTCGTGAGCATCCGAAGTTCATGTTTTAAAAAATAAATATAAAAATAAAGCAGTTTTTTACTCTAGTCTTTTATCGATGCTTTATTTGTCAACTATGTTCATATATCTTTATAAAATTATGACTATGAAAACACTATCAAGATAAATATGACAATTAAAATACATTTGACTTCAAATTCAATACTATATTATGACCTCCACTATTTTAACAAAAAAATCATTCTCGTTATTGTTTACGAGTTTGATCAATTTTTTTAATTTAATTTATTTAATTGTAGGTATAAAATTTAAATATAAAATTTGTATATTCAAAAACTACATCAATAGTTCTATAAAATGAAAAGTGACAAAACTATATCATTTTATCAAATAACTAATGAAAATAGGTAAAAAATAATAATTAAAATTTTAATTAGAAAGAACGGGGGGAGTATTTTTATGAACAATGTTAGGGGTACACCAAATGTGTACCCCAAATGTACACCACCCTTTCTCCACCTCCTATTTTTATTTTATTTTTATTTATTTATTTTTTTGGAATTTATTGCCTTTTTTTGTGGACAAGGAGGAGGCGGGGATAAATGGTGTAGACTAGCATTTTTCTATTTTTATTTACCTACAAGGAAATCGTCATTGCCGCTACCTCCATTTTCCTCGGGCATTTCGCCCCCTCAATTTCTGTTCCGGGAGGAATACGGCATGACGTTGACATTCTGAAATTTTATCTGCTTGTTTCCGAGGAGAATTTCTGGTAATACCGATTTCGTGTTTGAATCGCATTCGAATTCCTCATACTTCGTGTGATCAGATATTTAATTGAATATTCTCGAGTGTTTTATATTAAACGATTCACTTGGATCGCGTCGTTTTCTGGATGAAAATCTGCAGCCGAGAATAGGATGAAGAAGGAGCTAGGGAATCTGGAGTTGATGAGAGGCGATTGCGGGTCAGATGATGATAAAAACGGGTCCGATTCGAAGGAAAGGAAAGGGAAGAGGCTGTGGAGGAAGGTGAAGTACCAGCTGGTGGAGTACCATTCATTGCCTGGGTATTTGAAGGATAACGAGTTTATTCTCGGCCATTACCGCTCTGAATGGCCCTTGAAGCAAGTCCTACTCAGCGTCTTCACAATTCACAACGAAACCCTCAATGTTTGGACGTAAGATTCCATATTCTCTGATTTTGTTCCCAGTTTTTATGTGAACATTGACTTTAGTGGCATAAAATTTGTGGTTTTCCCAGATATTCTTGAGTCTTTTTCTCCCAGGTACTTTTCACTATAGTCATTTATGATATTTAATGGTAGCTTGGTAAGATTCTCCGCGAGTCTATAGTCTTTAGATAATACAACAAGAACAACAATGGCAAACCCAGTAAAAACCCCATAGAAGACTTTACTCCTACTTGGTACCAAGTAGAGAGGTTATAAGAAAATGACAGAGAACATAGAAGAAATTTTAGATTAGACCATTGTTCTCCAACCAAATACGAGTTAACTTCCATACGACTGACTTAAGATACGTTAAATTTGTGGTTTTCCCAGAAATTATTGAGAATCATTTCTGACTTTGAATTGGGAAAAGAAAATGACAGAAAATTTACTCCAGAAACTTTTTGTTCCATATTTTTTAAAAAAGAGAGAAGATAGGGAATGGTGAGAAATGGAGTCATTACTTATCTGCTGATTGTCTCAACTCTCATCCAAACAAAGAGACTATTGCTTTTATCTCAATTTATTTGTTATTCAAACATATCATTAATCATTTGTTGGTTGCTGATATCTGATCTGCCGGTTTAACTTAAACTGATTTTCATAGTCACCAAACAAGAGCTTAAAGGTGCCACCGTATTTCATAGTCAAAGCATGCTTTTATGGATTTTTGCAGGCATTTGGTAGGGTTCTTTCTTTTCCTCGCATTGACCATATATACCGCAAAGAAGATTCCAGAGGTTGTAGACCTTCGCACACTACCAAATCTTCATGATGTTTTTAGAAAGGCTGCTCTGCATACCTCCCTGCCCAACATGGCTGATTTGCACAGACTTCGGGAAGAATTGAGTGCTGCATTTCCATCACTTCCCAATTGGCGTATTGTAGAACTTCTCACTAATTGTGTGCCAGAGCATTTTTCTAATATCAACTATACCGATGTCTGTAATCTGGTAATCCTCCCTCATTTCTTGATTGCCACTAACTATCTATTGAACCGTTGCATATATGTTATTCCCTTTTCCGTCTTGCTGAATAGTGATTATGTTACTTTCATGCATCAAAATCTCTCTTCTCTACCTTGGGGATCTGTATTATGAAAATGTTTTAATCTTCTAGATGAGCTGAATAGCTATAAAGTTTAGAACTTCAGCAATTGGGTATGGCAGAATATCTTTTCTTGCAAGGCAGTGTATGGTTCTTAATAATGATTTCTTCTTTATTCCCTTCTTTGTTAAGGAGTATTTGCTTACTGTCAGCATCCACTTACCAATTTCTTACTGATTCATTTCATAACTATAAACAGAACATGAAATACTGGGTTGTTGTTGTAAACGGAACATGAAAAACATCCCTATTTATTTCTGCATTCATTAGTTCAAGGAAAGAACCATATTTGGGTCCATGAGCTTGCACCGTTTACTTACCAGGCCCCTTAACTCCAATTATTTTATTGGTCTGGTTTAGCAAAACATGCAAGTCCAGAGGCTCAATATTGCCCAAACATGATCCCTCCCTACCCCCACCCCCACCCCCTTCTGTTTAGCACCAAAAGGTAGTTTTTTTTTTTTTTACTTTGTTAATTCCAAAGACATTGAGTTGATTAAATTGTCTCTATAAGGCTAGAACCATGCGATGTCCTCATTTACATTATGCTGGCTGATATATGTATACATTATTACAATTTTTAATAACTTGATTGGTGCAGAGTGGCATCAAGGAAGAATTGGCAAACATGATAGCCCCGGCAACAGTTAGGCCAATCACACGGTGGCCATTCTTTGCCTTCTTGGGTGGGGCCATGTTTTGCCTGCTAGCGAGCAGCACGTGTCACTTGCTGTCCTGCCACTCAGAGCGCATGTCCTACATCATGCTGCGCCTTGACTATGCCGGCATAGCTGCTCTCATCTCCTCCTCCTTCTACCCTCCGGTCTACTACTCCTTCATGTGCCACCCCTTCTTCTGCAACCTCTACCTCTCCCTCATCACCCTCCTTGGAATAGCGACCATCATCGTCTCCCTCCTCCCAGTTTTCCAAAGCCCAGAATACCGCTCCTTCAGGGCTGCCATGTTTTTCACCATGGGGGTTTCCGGCGCGGGCCCCATCCTGCACAAGCTCGTCCTGTATCACGACCAGCCCGAGGCGGTCCACACGACCAGGTACGAGGTTCTGATGGGCGCGCTTTACGGGATCGGTGCCCTGGTGTACGCGCTGCGTGTTCCGGAGCGGTGGATGCCCGGAAAGTTCGACATTGCCGGCCACAGTCACCAGCTGTTTCACGTGCTGGTGGTGGCGGGGGCTTATACACATTACCGCGCGGGACTGGTTTATCTCGGGTGGCGGGACCTACAAGGATGCTAGAGATTTTACTTGCAGGGTAAAAAGGTGGCTCTATGGTTAACATGTTAGAATTAAGCTAGGGGTACACCAACATGGGGTACCCCAAGTGTACACCAAGCCAACACAGATACACACAGACACAAAATGTCTGTGCAACACAGACATTCTGTGTCTGTGTGTGTCTGTGTTGGCTTGGTGTACACTTGGGGTACCCCATGTTGGTGTACCCCTAGCATTGCCCTAAGTGTTAATGTAAGAGAAATGATAGTTGTCTTTGTTGTCTAGTGTATAGTAGTACCATAAATGAGTAGGAAATGTTCCTATCTAAACCCGTTATGATTTATGGTATGTTTGGGAAACATGAATTTGAATTTCAAATTTGGATTTGGCTCAAATTATAAAGAAAACCCCCTAAATAGGAGTAAAAGATATGTCATATCCCAAAATAGGATCTCAAACTTAAACTCCCCTAAATAGGAGTCATTATTCTAATCTCTATTAAAAATATTTTACAACATAAATTCAATTAAAATAATCTTGTATTAATATATAGGTTGTACATAATTTTATTTAAATAATAGTCCAAATATATCAAATTTTAGTATGGATAAATGGCCGACCTTTGAGGCTGCTCTGGTGCATGTTGCCGAGAAGTTCTTGCAACTTCTTGCGCCGGAGGTTTTCGCTGCCGTCAAGAGTGTTGTTGGAGAACAACCTCTGATGACAAATTTTTCTCAGGTCTTGCCAGACCAGGAGGAAAATCAGGCTGGACAGGTTGTGGTCGTGAGCGGTCGTGACGTCGGGCACGAATCGGTCGGAGAACAGGGCGTCATGGGTGTGGAGGATCTCCTTCGCCATGTCGGCCGAGGAGACGATCACGGTCGATTTGCACCCGCATTACGGGGCCGTACTCCTCCGCGAGCTTTGCCAGTGTCTACTGCGGCTTGTGGAACAAGTCCGAGAGGTTGGAGATGAGGGTAAAAATGGAAGGCCCGGGTGGGAGTTTCTTTTGGTGTTTGGTTTTTGTGATGGTTCTTAGGAGTGAGTGGAGAGTGTATAGTGCCAAGAAGAGGAAGAGCACTCCACATGAGCTCATTGAATCCATTTTTCTCTCTCCTTCTACACATTCTAACATGTGTCCCAGTCGTGCCGCATGATTCGCATAGATTTGGTTTGACATTATGTCATTGTGTAACATTGTAACATTATATATGAGCATATATGACATTAGATATGGGCATCTATGTTATTATATATTATCATATGTGACATTACATAGTACCATGTTTGACATTATTATGTCTTTCTTTGACACTGTATTGACTGTGGATGTGGCACTGTGGCGACGATGGTGCAGATTGTGATGGTAGTGTTGTTGATAATGATATAGAGCAGTGATATTGTCGGTGGTGACGACGAAAAATCAAAGGCGTCAATGGTAGGTTTCGTTAGTAGCAGTGCGGCGGAGCAAATGACGGCGATGGTGGAGATTCAAGTGATAGTATAGTGAAAGGTATGTGGCGGCGAAAATAGCGGCGGTGGGCATCATCGTCGACGACGATTGCGGCAGTGGGCGTCACTGTCGGTAGCATGCTATTGTGAAATTGGCCGAATTTTTTTTGTTTTGAACTTGGCCACCACTGGTATTGGCCGCAAATGCAGCGCGTGTGGGGAGCATTTTTTTGTTTTATTAATTAAATTAAAATATTTATTTTAACTTTTTATAAAAAAAAATGAAAAACTCAAAAACATGACTTGCGAAAAAAAGGGAGAAAGATCAAAGTAGGACTAAAACATTGAAAATATACCAAAATAGGACTTCCATGTTTTTATTCCCGAAATAGGACTTACATTACCAAACATGGTCATATACATTACCAAGAAAGTATAGTAATTTACACATGTACACTGCCACATTACCACAATGCACAGTCACATTACCACAATGAAAAGTCCTATTCCGGGAAAAAAAACATGAAAGTCCTATTTTGGTACTTTTCTTTATGTTTTAGTCCTATTTAGAATGATTTCTAAAAAAAATTGCCACATGCACTGGGTATGTGAATGTGCTCCTTACTTAGTTCACAATGCATCTTTAAAAAAATGTGCGTGGGGAGCATTTTTTGTTTTAATAATTTTGTTTTACTCCTATTTAGAGGAGTTTAAGTTTGAACTCCTATTTTGAGGATATCACATATGTTTTACTCCTAGTTTGTTCCTTCTCCCCAAATTATATGTTTGGAAAAAACTTAAAAATTTTGAATTTAGATTTGAGTCAAATTCTTCTCATTCCTAACAAAGCGTAATTTAAAATCCATGTATCTTCCCGTGTCATTTGAAATTCAAGATTTCAAATTTTGAAATTGAAGTACATGAATTGAAATGAAATCTTGTTTGCCAAATACTACCTTACAAAATTTCCTTAAAAAAAATGCTAATTACCCCAAAAAATGTTCTCCAATTGTATAACAATCGGACACAAACACTATGTCTTAGGGTATAATTGGGTATATTTTTTGATGTACCTCTAGTATTCTCTTTCTTTAAATAATATACTCAGTATTACCTTCGTTTCGAAATAGTAGACACATTTTGGTTTACAATGATTAACTAAATTTATGTTTATTTCAATTTTTTTGAGGGAGTGTTTATTTCAAATTAGTTTAAAACTAATGTAAGTATAATTTGTCTATGTGAATAACTTAACTTGTTTGACATTTACGAAATTTAAGAAAACATATTGGAATATGTATTTGTTCGAATCTGTTTGGATGAAATTAATTATTTGAGTCACATTTCATTAATAAAAAAGTAAATAAAGTGAAAGGTAATTTACTAATTTTTGAGAAATTGAAAAAAAAAAATCTCTTCTAAACACCAAGTAAATTTTAATGACTCATTTCTTGTTATTTATTACTTTTCTTAATTACCATGAGATCAAATTGGAAAGATCTTATATAATCGTAATGCTTAGTATAATTTTTTTAATGACATTCTTAATTTACACTCTATTTTATAGAAAGTCTACCATCCAAAATTATTGGCCAATAGAGTAGTGGGTAACGATCATACGTAGTAAATTTTTGTATGTACCAAAAACAAAGATTTTAGGAGCATGCTATATGTACTCTAAAATTTGTACATCATTTATACACCAAGGGTATGCACCAACATTTTTATGGTTGACACTAACATAAAATGTTGTTGCGTTAAAAAAATTAGCATTGTACCAACACAAAATGTTGATGCATCCCTACGGTGTACAAAACGAGGTACAAATTCTTAAGATACAAATAACATTATCCAATATTTTGTTCTCTATTTATCAATTTCTACTATTTCAAGATTCGAGGCCCAAGGCTCAAAGGAGTACTTTTCAGTTATCAAATTCGTTGATATGAAATCCACCATTTAAATTAGGGAAAATACTAAAGTCACAAAAACTCCGGTCACAAAATTCACAAACTTTCCATTTGTGTAACTCACCAAGTGAATAAAATAATGATAAATAATTAAAAAGTAGACATTTAAATACATAAATAGAAAGTTTGTGTATTTTGTGACCAAATTTTTTGTGACTCTAGTACTTCTCTTTAAATTAGATGAGATCAATTCAAATCATATAATATCAAATTCATTTAGATCATACTTAAAAATTGAAAAAAATAGTAAAATATATAAAATAGAGGGGTGTGTGTATGCAGACTTTGATCCTACTCAAAAATATAGAGAGTGTTTCCAATAATAATAATAATAAAATTATTTTTTTACTCTGTTTCAAAAAACGTGTAAAATATTATTCCAAAAAATTCTATTAAATAAGTGGTTATATATTTATTTTATTTTGTTAATTGATCTTTGAAATTGCACATACACATAAAAATATAAAAAAAAACCTGAAATAATAAACAAAGCGAAACTTCAAGACAAGAAATAAAATTAATTTGAATAAAAAAAATGAATACGATTGAATGAGTATTTGAATAGAGCCATATAATGGGTATATCGAATGATGTATCACATTTATATACCATCAATTATCTTCATTTATTTTTACTCTTTTTATTCACACTTAACATTATATATGGAGATTGTGTAGTATATATGGTACTCCATATAATTTTTGGTATAATTCTAACATTGTTTTCATTTAAATATAAGTAGATTTCTTATTAAAAGAAACATAAGTATTTATTTCAAAGTTCCGTAATGTAATTAAAACCTCAAAAGGTTAAGACTCGGTATTCGAAGCAACATACGTAGTACATTGTATAATAGGTTGTATGATATTTTTCATACTTTCATGGTGAGTACTCATTTACGAGTTTCTAAATATCTATTGTCGATCAATGTAATATTTTTTTAAGTAATTTATAATATTAATTTTTTCAAAACTCAATTATGTAGCAAATTAATATTCAGTTATTTGAAAATGAGTAGTACGTATTACTCCGTATATTACTACAAGGGAGATGGCCTACTTTATACGGAGTATATGGATTATGCTATGTGTACCCCAAGGTTTGTATCCCAATTTGTATCCCGCAATTTTGCACCAACACTTTGTGTTGGTGTAAAACTAATTTTTGTTAAACGCACCAACATTTTTGTCCGTATGAATTTTTTTTAACGCACCAACACTTGTGTCGGTGTAAACCATCGAAATGTTTGTGCAAATCTGTGGTGTAGAAATGAAGTATATTTTTTTGGTGTAAGTGTAGCATGGTCCTTTATATATTGATGTACCGTAGTATGGTCCTCTTATTTATTTATGGGTGAAAGGTGTCGGTACCAAAAAGCACGTGTCCATCGCCGGAGAATCTCGGGCCCACTGTCACCGTAACGTTCAGAAAACCCTTCTGTTCACGTTTTAAACCCTTTCACCGCCGGCGACGAAAAGGTGTTCATCTTGAACACCTCTTTCTATTTTCGTCACTCTCAGTTATTTACTCTTTTTCCTTTGTCTTCTTTATCCGAAATCCGCCCTTAAGATCCCATTCATTCATGAAGAGTACACCTTAATATGTATTCGGACTCGGGTCGGATTCTAATGGCTTCTTCTTCCAAGAACAGGACCAAAACAGGGGTTTTCTCCGACGCCTTCATTTGCACCGGCGGCACACTCTTCGCCTTCCTTCTGGTTTGGGCCTTGTGGTCTTTCATTTCCCCCAACCCGGTTTTCAGTTCCGGATCCCCGAACAGAGCTGCCGGAAGATTGAGCTCCGCCGCCGGGAACTGCTTCGGGTTGAGGCAGGGGTTTGACCTGAGGTACGACCCGCCGGCGAGGAATTTCTATGACGACCCGGATCTGAGTTATACCATAGACAAGCCGGTGAGGAATTGGGACGAGAAGAGGAGAGAGTGGCTGAAGCAACACCCCTCCTTCATTCCCGGGTCGGAGAACCGGGTTCTCGTGGTGACCGGTTCGCAGGCGACGCCGTGCAAGAACCAGGTCGGCGACCACTTGCTGCTCCGGCTGTTCAAGAACAAGGTGGACTACTGCCGGATCCACGGCCACGACATCTTCTACAACACCGTCCTCCTCCACCCCAAGATGTTCTCCTTCTGGGCCAAAGTCCCGGCGGTCCGAGCCGCGATGCTGGCTCACCCGGAGGCCGAGTGGATCTGGTGGGTCGACTCGGACGCCGCCTTCACCGACATGGACTTCAAGCTCCCGCTCGACCGGTACAAGGGCCACAACATGGTGGTCCACGGCTGGGCAGACATGATCGAGAAGAGGAGCTGGACCAGCGTCAACGCCGGCGTGTTCTTGATCCGGAATTCCCAATGGGCCATGGATTTCATGGACGTCTGGGCCAAGATGGGCCCACAGTCGCCGGAATACGACCGGTGGGGGAAAACCCAAAGGGAGACGTTCAAGGACAAGACATTCCGGGAATCGGACGACCAGTCCGGCCTGATTTACCTGATTTTAAACGAGAAAGAGAAGTGGGGGAGCAAAATATACGTGGAGAGTGAGTTTTACTTCGAGGGGTACTGGCTGGAAATCGTGGGGAGGCTGGACAACGTCACCGACATGTATCTCGGGGTGGAGAAGAGGGCGAGGGAGCTGCGGCGGCGACACGCCGAGAAGGTGACGGAGAGCCACGGGAGGCTGTGGGAGGATTACCTCATGGACGCCGGGTACGGGAGGCACGGGTGGAGGAGGCCGTTCATCACGCACTTCACCGGATGTCAGCCGTGCAGCGGGGACCACAACCAGATGTACTCCGGCGAGACATGCGGCGATGCTATGCACAAGGCGTTGAACTTTGCCGACAACCAGGTGCTTAGGAAGTATGGGTTTATGCACAGGGATCTGATGGACACCGCCACCGTCTTGCCGTTGCCGTATGATTTCCCGGCGTAGACCGCCGGAATCTGTACTTTCTTTTTTTAAGCATAAAAGTATGATATTTATTGTTATCAATTAGACTCCGTAGCAAAACTATATTGCCCCTTGTTTGTCTCCGGCGTCTTCTTTTTCTTTCTTCTTCCAGAATTCAATTGCATGTCTGTATTGCTGGCACAGTTTAGAAGAAGAATCTAATCAATCAATCAGGACGCTTTGATTCACAGATTAGGACTCCACACTTCAATACTTTGAGTGTTCGATTCATGGTAATTGGGCAGAGGTAAAAAACAACGAGTGTCTAAACTCTAAACATAGTATCTTTATAAGTATCAATGCAGGGACTATCATACTCGATTTGTTTTCAATTTGCTATTAGAGTTTATTTTGTTTTCTCTCAGTAAGATTGAGCCCCGTATCCGAGGGCTCATCATACTCCATCGGAAAGTTTTGGATATCAAGTAAATTAGAGTTTAGTCGCAGATTGATGATAAAGAGTGAAGTATGCACATAATACTTGTAGAGGTTTTATGATTAATATAGTTTTTTCCCAATGTAGTTGCTAAGAATCGAAACCGAGTGTTATCTCTTGGCACTCCGTGCATGTATATTAGTCGACACACTGCATTGGTCGACACATTGCATTGCACCCCACCGCAAATTTGACCATCGGTTTGAACCTAATGATTAGTGTACCACGAGCTTCTTCTTTTCTATATCAGACGAGATAACCTCTTAAAATCATCATCAAGGAATAAAATCGACATTCTTATCTCCTTCTTTCTTTTCTTTAGATCCCGAATATGTTCAAAGTTTCCTTCTCTCTTTACCTTTCCTTTCATGGAGTTTCAAAATTTTCGAAGTTTCTCCCTATCCCAATACGATTTGCATCAAAAATCATATCAATTGATGTTTTCATTGATTTGAGCGCCAAGAAAAAACCTCCCAAAAAATTTTCAGATCACAAAGCTGCGTCTTTACTCGCCTTCGTCCCCTGTTAGAGTATATAACAATCATTTTTGGGCCACAATCACAAGCTTGAGCTTTTGGTTGAACTGGTTCCTTGACATGGTATCAAAGCCTTGATGACCAAAGAGGTCACGAGTTCGAAACTCACCGCCACCCAGTTTAAAAAAACCGCCACCCAGTTTAAAAAAGTAAGGTCTCACGTGCAAGGCTCAAAGAAGTCACGCATGCACGTGAATGAGCGTGTTAGAGTATATAACAATCATTCTTAGGCCACAATCACAAACTTAAACTTTTGGTTGAACTGGTTCCTTGACATCCTTGACAAGACGAAACGAAGGATCCGATCTCTTCTCCCTTGCTCAATTGCAATTGTATTAGCCAAATTGACGATGTGAGTATGTGACTATGATTTCTTAGGGAGAGTTAATAATTAAGGAACAATTGTTGGAAGGTGACTCCACCTGAGCTTCACAACAATTTTTAATGTTATTCCCCTTTCTCCCAACTCAAATAGTTCATTTGATCACATGGTAACATCTCATACTTATATTTAGTTGATTAAAATTAAAAAAATGAAAAACTAAATTACTCCGTATTTTTTAAGGAGAAAAAACTAAATTATTACGGAGTATAACACTTTAAAATTGACGATTAGTAAATAATCCGCATTACTAGAATTCGAGCAATGACAATTTTTTAAGTAGAGACTATTCATATTCATGTTTCCACCCATGACAATTTTTTTAAGTAAAGACTGTTTATATTCTTGTTTCCACCAATGACAATACCGGTGATTTTATAACTACGCAGACGATAATCATATGTGAATAACACTAATTTTTATTGTCTGTGTAAAATAATCTTTATTGTCATTGATCAGGCATCTGTAGTGGGGTTCTAGTATTATCCTTTTATCATACACACTTATTCTTGAAACATAGCTTCTGTAACTAATTTTATGATTTAGTGGCCGTTTGGTGAGCGAAAAAAAGATATGAATTCTAAGATATCCAGATATCAAAACAATTTTCTGGTGTTGGTGAAGACTAAACACATTTCAAATTTGATATTTTGAAATATCACAAATCCGTCAAATGTAAGATTTCAATACATTTTCAATTTGAGAGATATATCAATATGAGAATTTGATATTTTCATAAAAGTCAACCACCACCGGCTACCGTTGTTCCCGCTAACTGTCCTATAGCTGATCATCTCCGTTTATCACTAATTAAATCACGATTTTAAATTTCTCAAAACAGTTTCATTTTAGATCTAAAATTATATCTCTCGTTGATTCGAGTCATGTCATATCATATTTCAAACTCACCAAATGAGTTCTTGAAATCTAACATTATCATTCTATCATACTCAACAGTGAAGAATCCAGTTATCCAAAGATTTACAGCCGGTGAAATAATGCAATAAGGTTCATCACAAATTTGAAATGGAAGAACAAACCAAAAAAGATTGAATCTGTGCATCTCTGATTACGTGACATGGGCTGAGATGATGGGCTATTTAAATAAGAAAAGTTGGGTCCTCCATTTACATTGAACGTTGTGCAATTAATAACGCCACACTCTTAATGGGCCGGCCCTGCTTTCGTCAACAGTTTGAGAAACCTATCATGGATCACTTTTAATTAAACGATTCGATATGGGTACGAAATAAAGCCTAAAACCATTTGGTACTATTTTGTATTGAAATAGAAAGATACAATACCATACACAAATGTTCAAAGAGTGCCAAAAAATTAAATATGTTTTACTCAAATAATATTAAAACAAAAGCACAAATTTGTTTAAAAAAGCACAACTTTCTTAAATAAGTAATGATTTCAATTAAAAAAATAAACAATGTTCAAACGGATCGTAAACATAAAGAATAAAATATATACTTTTTCTAAGTATGTAGAACATTAATTTTTGTAATTTTTTAGATATATGGTAAGTAATACCGGAGTAGTTAGATATATCCCAAACCATTTTATTGTGATTTCTAAGACCCAGATCAGAAAGACCCCTGGAGCAATGTGGAATTAGGGCATACCGGAGTAGTATCTTTTTCTAGGTATGTCCGTATGTACTTACCTTTCCAAATCAATGTCCTGGAAATCAGACTAGTCGAAAATATAGACCCTCGAGTCGGCCTTGGCTTGGATATTGACCAGAGACGTAATATAGTCACTTAAATATTGGGTCCGATTTGGTTGAGTTTCCCGGTCCACCCTCGTGGCCGCCTTGACTTGGATTCATGACAAGAAAATATTGAAGTTCTAAGCAAATATAAGAATAGTATACAATTTTTTTAGTGCAACATTATACACTTAAAAATAAAATTTGTACTAAATAGTACGTGGTATTAAACATATGTCTTTTCCAATATAGTATCTAAAAATTTTTGTTCCGTAAATAGTATTTGAACAATGTCTAGTGATGGTGGACATTTACTTTGAATAATGTTCAATACAATGGATATTTACTTGAATAATGTCTTATAAATATTAAACAGTAGTACTACATTAAAAAAATTATATGAAATACAATTATTAATATATACGGAGTAATTACGGAGTATTTATCAAATAATGACTTGTATACGAACTTTTTTTAGTGCAATTTTATACGGAGTACAATTATTAAAATACATTGGGTATAATAGGGGTGAGATATTAGATTGACGGAAAGGTGTCCAAATGCCATTTTTTCATTTTTTACTAAACATTTCTATCTTAACGTACACATCATTTTCCATTTCAAGTGCTTTTCTTTATCAGCTACAAATGCAAAATGTTTCCCAAAACCCAAAACTCCCAAAACAAAGAAATCTCCGCAAGATAGAGACTTTCTCCGCCAATGGATATCGCCCCGATTCGTGCTTGCCGGTATGCCCTAACTCCACATTGCTCCAGGGGTCTTTCTGATCTGGGTCTCAATTATTTTCCCTAATCTTCCAGATCTCTGAAATTGAATTTCATTTATTGGCTGTGCACTGTTACTGTAGAGTGTTTTTATCTGTATGGGTCTGTGTCTTTGACCAGAAAAAGAGAAGATCATAAAAAAAAGCCAGTCGCGAGTGAGATAGGGAGAATAAAGGGCCGTCCCCTTCCAAGGAGAGAGTCCCTGTCAATGAAAGCGAGATTCTTGATACCTCCATTGCAGTTCTTGTTTTTCTAATTTCATCGCATTTCTCTGCAATTTTTGAGTTGCAGAGGTCGTGTGGTAGTGGGGGCTTGAGCTGATTCACAATGCCTATGTATATGCCCTCTGGGAGGGGCGGCGCGGTGGGTTTTGAAGGTGGCGGTGATACCCACGTCCTAGATCTGGACACGGCGGTCAAAGATGGAGTCTTGGGCGGCGGCGGCGGCGGCGGCGGTTTCGATGGGCCTGTCGAGTTCGGGGAGAAAATGGATCTGAAGAAGGTGATTAGGGAGCTGAATTTGTCCGAGGTTCCGTCCGTCTTCATCTGCCCAATCTCTCTCGAACCTATGCAGGACCCAGTGACCCTTTGCACTGGCCAGACTTACGAGAGGTCGAACATCCTCAAATGGTTCGGTTTAGGGCACTGCACTTGCCCTACAACCATGCAGGAGCTTTGGGATTTCACAGTCACCCCCAACAGGACCCTTCACCACCTCATCTGTTCTTGGTTCCTGCAGAAGCACCAGCAAGTGAGGAAGAAATCCCAGGATGTTTCTGGAAGGGCAATGGAGATTCTTGAGACCTTGAAGAAAGTCAAAGGCCAGTCAAGGCTCCAGTCCCTCACAGACCTCCAATTGGTTCTTTCATCTCACCCAACTGCTAGGAAGACTGTGGTTGATGAAGGTGGGGTCCCACTTCTTTCCTCATTGCTCGGCCCTTTCACTTCCCATGCTGTTGGTTCACAGGTTGCTGCCATTCTTGTTCATTTGAACCTGGACTCAGAATCAAGAAAGATTCTGATGGAACCTTCCAAGATTTCTTTGCTAGTGGACATGTTGAACGAAGGCTCTACAGAAACAAAGATCAACTGTGCCAGATTAGTCAAACTGGTAATGGAGGGAAGTGATTTCAGGGTGGAAATGGTGTCAAGTCACAGTCTTTTAGCTGCACTGATGAGGCTAGTGAGGGACAGACGGAACCCGTCCGTCCACTCCCACGGTCTCCAACTCCTGGAACTGATTTGCTCGCACGAGCAAGTCAGATCCCTAATGGTCAGGATTGGAGCGATTCCTCAACTGGTCGAATTGTTGCCGGGCATGACCACGGATTGCCTGGAACTTGCATTGTTGATCCTGGACATGCTATCATCCGTGCCCGAAGGGAGAGCGGGCTTGAATGAGTGCCCGAACGGGATACGGGCAATGGTGAGGCTGCTCATGATGGTCTCAGAGAGGTGCACGCAGCACGCCCTCTCCATCCTGTGGTCCGTGTGCATGGTGGGGCCCACGGAGTGCTCGTCCGTCGCGGTGGAGGCCGGGCTGCTGGGGAAGCTGCTGCTCGTCATACAGAGCGGGTGCAGCCCGGGACTAAAGCAGCAGTCTTCTGAGCTTTTGAAGCTCTGCAGTTTGAATTACTCCGACACCGTTTTCATATCCAAGTGCCGGCTTAACCGGACGATACAATGAAGGAGGAGATCAGAGTGTCTGGTTTGGGTAAGAAGAATTCAAACCCTTAGTACATAAAGTTTGAAGAGGGTGAACAAAAATGTGGACAAAACTGCCCCTCCTCCTCCCTGTCCCTGTTAAAAGTTCAATGTTTATTATTATGATGGCAACACCATCAATATGGGCTTCCTGCAGAAAGTTTTGAATAAAATGGAGAAAGTGAATTGCCTATGCTTTAGACTCTAGCTAGGAAGCCATATTTTACATTGTATGCATTGCTTTAGGAGATTGCAATTGCAATTGTAATTTGTTAACATGTTGCTTTCATCCTTGGTGATGCATGAACACATCCAAATTTCCCCACATGTAATATAATGACTGTATCTTATAAACAAACTTTAGAGATTAGCGTTAGTATTTTGAAAAGACTATTTACGGGCAACGTTTAATGTTAGCATTTTCAAAGTTAATCTATACCGTTAACTTTTTATGTAAAACGCTAACGTTAATCGAAAATGCTATTCCTCAGACGTTATTTGGAGACGGATCCTTTATATGCTTAGGGATGGGGTTTTCCATTAAAACAAACAAACCCCATAGGGAGGGGTGTTTGTGCTTTAAGTTTTAACCTTTTGTGGTGAGAAATGAGGACAAAGACTGGTCTCACACTTTGGTCAGTTCTGAATTATTATTTTTTTTAAAAGAGAGAAATGGCTGACCTGACTATGAGTACATGGCTATTCTGCTTTCTGTGTTTTTTTATATATTCAAAACAGGTGTGGATTCAGAAAAAATAAGTGACCCCCCTGCCCCACTGCCCCCACTGCCCCTGCCTTGATGAGCTGTATGGTCTGTATATGATTCTCTCATGTTAAATTTTTTTAACTTCAAAATAGAAAGAAAAATGCGCCCACTCTTCTTTTTGAAGCGTTTCAAAATAAAGTTTTTTTTTATAAAGGAAATGATTGAGCGGTTATTAGATTTCTTTCTTATTCACTTATTAAAGTTTGGGATGCATTATTGTGGTATGATGAGATAATTATGCAGGTTATTTTATCATTACACTTTTATACCACAAGGTTGCTCTCTCTTCATATGAACTTATTAAGGGTCTGTTTGGGAATAGCGTTAGCGATTAGCGTTAGCATTTTGAAAAGACTATCTACGGGCAGCGTTTAGCATTAGCGTTTTCAAAGTGATCTGCACCGTTAAAATTTTATCCAAAATGTTAATGCTAATCTCTAACGTTATTCCCAAACAGGCCCTAAATCTGTTCTGAATTATTACTCCCTCCGTCCGGTATTAAAGTTTACGTTTTGACTTATTGTCATTTTTAGTGGGAGTTGACTAAGCACTTAGAATACCAAAAATACCCCTTTCTCCCCTTTTGCCTTTCCACCTGAACACGGAAAACAGCCCGGCTCAAAATAGGAAAACAGCTCAAAATTGGCTTTTACCCTTTCTTCCAAACCTGACGGCTCAAAATCTGAATCTATTTGGTTACCGGAATCAGCCGATTTGGTTACCGAAATCGCCAGATCGCCGCCGTGACCCGGGCCAGCGGTTTCCGGCGGGTTTTCCTCAATTTCGGCCACCTCCGCCACCTCTGACGTCGCGCAACCCCACCAGGCACTTCCCCCAGTCCATCCAGCCATAGAGGAACCATCAATTGCAAAGTTGAAGCCAATTTGAAGAAACCCCCAATTTCGGATCCTAGGGCTTTCCCGAGCCTAAAATCTTCAATTAGTGAAGTTCAAGGCAAAATTGGAAAAAAAGGACTGGATATTCGTGATCCTCGTGCAAAAACGGTTCATATGGCGTTGGTTCCGTCCGTTTCTGCTCAGGAGAAAGAAAAGAAGAAGAAAAGCAAGAAGAAGAAGAAGAAGAAGAAGAAGAAGAAGAAAAAGGGGAAGAAGAAGAGGAGGGAGGGGGAGAGTTCACCGATCGGGAGGATGGGAGAAAGAAAAAGAAAAAAAAAGGAACTAAGGAAGAAGAGGAGGAAGGGGGGAGAGGGAGAGAGAAGATTGAAATGGTAGAGAAGGGTATTTTTGGAAGAGTGTGGGTTAAAATTAGAAATGTAAACTTTATTTTCGGACGGAGAAAAAGGAGAAACGTAAACTTTATTTCCGGACGGAGGGAGTATTATTGATTGTATCATACTCCCTCCGTCCTAAAACTTTCTTCCCAGAACATTATTCCAACTTCACGGGAATTTATATTTATTTGTGTTTTTTCATGGCCTATATGATAAAATAAAATATTCTTGTCACCACTTGTTTTGTTGAACTTTTGATGTAGTTTTTAAATATGTATGTTTTATTTTTTATTTCTATACCAATATTTAAATAAAATAGATTGAAAAAACTTGGGATTTTTCTTCGTTTTGCGCAACGGGAAGAAAGATATAGGACGGAGGGAGTATCAAATTTTTTCAAATCTGATCAAATCTGTTTGAATATTTATGTAAACTATTCGAAGAGTTAAACTTTGTATACTTTGTTTTCTTACTTTCGTTACTCATTTAATAAAATAAAACAATCATGTTACATTTAGTTTTGTAGATCTTTTGATGTTGTTTTTTAATTTTTTTTAATTTTTTAATTTTACACCTAAATCAAATAAATTCAATTGAAAATAAAATTACAAAAATAAGTTGCTTTTAAGTGGTCAAATTATTATATGAACACATAAGAATCATGGTAGAAGGGAAGACTGGGGAGCACATTTTTGCATGGTGCAGATAAAGTCAGTCAAAAGCCTTGCTTTGCGATGCATTGGTGTGTTACCTTTTACTGTGTTATTCAAAACTAAAAAAGCAAAATGTAGGTTCTTTATTCAAACTAAAAAACCCAACTATGTGGATGTAGCAGCTAGGTACCCATCCCATGGGAAGAGTTTTTGTCTATGGAATGAGAATCTATTATCTACTATCCATCCCACCATCCGGTCAAACTTATAGGTGCACATTTGTGGGCTTTGGTTTCTAGATATTAACTTTGAGGGCAATCTTAGGCTACATCAATATATATATAGGGTAACTCATTTGTACATCAATTTAACAGAGACATATACAGACACGTAATATCTGTGCATGTACGGATATTATGTGTCTGTGTTAGCGGTTTACGGCGGATTGGAGCGTTTTCCGGCCAACTCCGGCAAATTTGACGCCGGTCATCCACTCCAATGTGTTCGTGGCATCACGGCAACCTCCAAGGACTCCTCAATTGCAAGATTTGATGACGATTTGCAAAACCCCAATTTTGGACCCAATTTCGAATTTTAGGGTTTTTTCGAGTGAAAAAATTTAGATTCGAGGAGTTACAGGCCAAATTGGACAAAATGATTTAGATATTCTTGATCCTCGTCTCAAGACGAAGAGAATGGCGTTGGTCCCGCCGGAATCGGACCAAGTTCATTTTCCGGCGACTTTGACCGGCGGCGGGGCGCGGAAGAAAAGAAAAGAAGAAATGGGGTCAAATTAAAAATTTTAAAATATATAAAATTCTAATTTGGCCCAAATGACCGGAAGTTAACCTAGAAACGGGTAAATTGACTATTAGTGAAAGGATTGTGTAAGTTCAGGGATTTTTTTGAAAGGATTTGAAGTTTAGGTACCACTTTAAAATTCCAGCTAAAGTTCAGGTACCATTGATGAAATTTACCCTGAGTAAACTCTATATGTTTTAATTCAATATATGATTACTTTAAAGAAGGAATGCCACTATGACTTACTCCCTCTCTCCTAAAACTTTCTTCACACTTCTCTTTTTTCTCCGTTCTAAAATTACCTTCCCATTAGAAAAAAAGATGACAAATGACATTAATACACTTATGTATTTACACCAATTATCTTCTAACTCTATATTTTGAATGATTGTAAAAAAAAAAAATTTCAAAAAATCTTTTTTAACGAGGATAAAATTTGAAGTCAAAGCCAAAAATTAAAAATGGGGAAAAGTCAAATTGGGAAGAAAAAATTAGGACCGATGGAGTATTTTTCTAGATCCGCAACTCAGCAACTGGTACCCCTGCCATGTGTTTCTTCCTCTTCATCCCTTCATCTTCCTGTTAAGATGCCTAAATCCTACTTATATACGGAGTAATTCTATTTTTTTTGACATCTTTAATTACCATATTTTCTAAACGTACTCACTCAAATATCTAATCTTTAAATCTCCAAGTTTCTACATTCAACATTATATTGTTAAAGATGTATGTACATTGATTTTTATCTTTTGGAATTTAAATATAAAAACATAATTAACCATGTTGAATTTTTTTTACCACAATCCGATAATGCCTTTTTCAAAAATAATACCCGGAGTAATAGAAAAAGTTTTTTTACATAATACTAAGAGTAAAATTTATAAATAGTCCCTAATTACAAGCTAAGTTTTTTTATATTTAGTCTCTCATTCAGAGATATTACATAAATGGTATTCAATAACTATTCCATAATATCCTTTAGATCAAATATGACAAATTGTTATTTTTAGATATAGTCTCTGAAGAACCGAATATGGCGCAATTTAAAAAAATCAAATTAAAGATCATTTATATAATACCTTAAAATTGAGGATTAAATATGAATAACCAACTGTAATTAGAAATTATTTATAGAAATTACCCTATTAATATTATCAATAATAATAGTAAATGCTATTTAAGTAGGTTTATTTTTTTCAAAATCAACGTTTTTTAATTAAACACGTACATGTTAATTAATGTGATTTTTTGTCAAACAATGGAGCAATTCAAGCGTAACGTTGTCGGTCTTCATTACACTATTGTTCTAACTTCTATCTCACCAAAATGATCATCAAATTAAGTGATTTGTGTTTGAGAGAACCAAAATTAATTTCCTAGACATAGAAGTTTTTTTGTTGTCGATATGATTCTCGGGTTTAAAAGTAGTTATTCGGCGTATTTTATATGAGAGAAATTTACCTAAATAGGACTAAAACATAATGACTTTCCCAATATAGGATCATATGTTTTTATTTCCCAATGTAGGACTTTTGGTCATTATAAAGTAGTCATTATTCAACTAAATATCCATCATTACTGGACATTATTCCTTCCACTAAGTTATTATTAAGTTTTATTTAGGGAATAAAAGAATTTAAGTCATACATTAGAAAAGTCATTATGTTTTAGTCCTATTTAGTGCATATTTCACTTTATATGAATTCTTTTAACTCCCCAAAATGATCATCGTTTTAGTATTGATTATTCTAGTAAGTGTAACCAACTCTTTTGGATAGTTGAATATACTTAAGACTAGATGAAAATTTTATTAGACGTTAATACAAGTTTGATTGTGTGGAATACAAATTCGTTAAATCATGTTACAAATTCTTTAGCGAGGGTCATGATCCTTGGGCGGCAGCCTACAATGAAGCGGGGTTCAATGAACAGATATCCAAAAACAAACTCCAAAATGAAGACAGAAAACTAAGAATTTGAATACTATATATTACGTACGGAGTATATTTTAGTATCAGAATGCTATTATTTGTTGGTTTACACCAAGAGACATGTCTCGTCATGTTCTCTTTACAAACATGAGAGCTCATCGATTAATCTCTGTGGAGTTACTTGTAGGTATGCATATTGGGCATTTCATGGAGCAAATAGCAAGTTACAATATTACATGCTTGGTGTCACGATTGTTGGTACACAAACTATTAAGGCATTCACTCTTGGCGATGTCGATGAATGGAAATCGCAAATTAATTCTATTGGCTTATGGTATTGTTTAATTTGTAGGGATATGACTGACAGTTGGTCGTGATTTCTATACTTGGTTGCACAAAGAGCGAAAGTAAGATGTGATAGATAAATTATTAGAGAAAAAGTATGATGTGATAGGAAGGGTATGAAAAAATAAGGGTAAAAGTGGTATTTTAATAGAAAGTAGAAGTGTTTTGTTGGAAGTTAAAAAAAATGAAAGAATTAGTATTTTTGAGAAGAGAGACTGAGAGAGTATGATTTATGATTGCTCTGACCACATCTAAAACATTTTTTAAATAATTTAAGAATGTTTAAGATTAAAAAATTAACTTGTCTTATACACAAAATGTTTGCTATTATCAAAGTAACGATCAATACATGGAATGTGTTTTGCATATGGCATTGTTACGATTTTTATTTAGGAATCATTATTAATGTGTGCTATCTTTTGGGCTTGAACCATAAAGCCTGAATGCAACCCTCAGGTTTGTGAGTCCTGTCTGTTATGAGTCGGCCTGACCCTTAAAAATTGTGCAGGCCCGTTTTGTTGTGGGCCAATCAAGAATCCGGGCTTGTGATCAGATAACAGAAAAGCGACGTCGTTTAATTGAGGAGTGTTACACGGTATTGGCGATGGAAAATCGGACCTTTTCTTTCTTATCCCCTGCGATCTCTTCAATCTTCATCCCTCAGATTTCTCCTCTCCGACAGTATAGCGGTCACCGCCGGCGATCTCTAAGCTTTCCGGTCACTTTGTTTCCGACCATCACACAATGTCATGGTTGGCTCGATCGATTGCCAACTCTCTCAAACTTAATGACGACGATGACGGAGAAGAAGAAAACGACAATATTTCTGCTT
This sequence comes from Cuscuta campestris, assembly GCA_900332095.2. NCBI lineage: Eukaryota > Viridiplantae > Streptophyta > Magnoliopsida > Solanales > Convolvulaceae > Cuscuta > Cuscuta campestris. The sequence continues at coordinate 658,455 of OOIL02001451.1, forward strand.
CCATGCGTGGTCACTCCAGTGATACTTCAAAAGAAGAACCGGTGCAAAATCAGACACAATCGGATGATCCTTCGCCTCCTGCATCTCCGTCACGCGGTGTCCGAGAGGATCTTTCTGAGATCACCAAAACCCTAAGCCGGCAATTTTGGGGCGTTGCATCGTTTCTAGCACCGCCACCGCAATCCGAGTCGCCTAATGAATCCCAACCGGACACTTACCGGGAATCGGAAGCGGATACTGGAGGATCCGAAGCCATGGGACCGGCTGGGATCAGGAATGACTTCGCAGAGCTCGGTGGGAAGTTCCGAAGTGGCATATATAAGCTATCAAGCAACATGGCTGTGTCAGAGATCACGAAAATAGCTTCGAATATTCTGCAGCTGGGGTCGGATGATGAAGAGGAGGATGGCGGTTTCACAAAAGGTGCGGTCGGAGTTACTGAGGAGGTGGTGGCATTTGCAAGGGATATTGCTATGCATCCCGAGACTTGGCTGGATTTTCCTTTGCCTGAAAATGAGGAGGATGAAGGTCAGTTTTTGTTATTGTTTTCGACAGTACTTTTGATGAAGAAGTAATTGTAAAATCATCTTAAAGTTATTGGTTTTGGCTTAGCAAAGTGGGGTGTTCCAAGCAACTTATTGACTTATGGGCAAAAAAAAAAAGATCAAAGCTTTGTTTATGTGTACATTTGGTGGATGCTAGAAATATATATATCGGATGATTAGATATTGTTTGTGCCATAGTATTGGTTCGAAACTAGCTTAACACGATGCAATGAAAATGTTACGTAGTACTCCCTCCATCTGGGAATGTTCTTCACGGGTTGACTTGGCATGGTTATTTAGGAGTGTTAAAAAATTATTGGCTTTCCTAAACTACCCCTCTACAGTTCTACCACATTCCTATCTCCTTGCGCCTCCATCAATCTTCGACCTTTCTCTCATTGTGATGGATAAATTCCTTAATTGAAACAGACAGATTCCAGGAGTGATGAAATCTGTCCCCATTTACTCATTCCTCCGCAAAATCATCACTTTGCCATAGAACTAATTGAGTATAAGACATCAAAAATCATAAAGTTTTCTGGGAAACATCCGTCATGGGGGTGAAACCTAACACATCTAGCACGTTTTCAGAAATTGAGAGTGAAAATCTACCTGATGGCCAAAACGAACTAGAGTATAACTAAAAAGCAAAATTGGAATCAAAGCGTTGAAGAAAATTGGAAACCAGAAACCCTCTTGCATCTGAAAATTTGGGTGAGGACGGCAAATTGAATCCCTCCCCGACCCTAGGTTTCCAATTTGGCAGTGGGGACGATCTAGAAAGATGAGGGAAGAAGAATAGTTGAAGGGGGAAGAAGAAAATGGTGGTGACAGCAGCATCTTCGGCCAAGGCAATGGCGGCACCGCCCATTGCAACAGCGGCATCTTCGGCCATGATAACGGCGATGGCTCCGATAGAAATGAGAAAAGGAGTCTCCCTCAAAAAAGAAGAAACGAAGATTCTCAAATCACAATAAGAATAAGAAGATGGGTATACACATATGGGTTAGTGGTAGTGGGAGTTGGAGGGCATATATGACATTAACCATTTAGAAACATGCCAAATAAAGAAATTGGAAGAACATCTCTGGACAGCCTGAAAAGGAAAGTGAATTCCGGACGAAGGGAGTATATCAAACAGATATTCATGTTACATGATAAGAAAATGTATTATTTTTTCGGTGGGGTAATTGATATTGATATAAAAATCCTGATGAATTTATTGTCAACAGCTTTTGATTAGGCTCTATAGCATTTATTGTTGTCTACTCACAGCAATCAATTTTCTCCCTCTAAAAACTTGGGTGAATTTATTGACTTGACATTATCTGGACCAATATTTGTTTTCATTTTTGCACTCATTGGTTCACTGTGAGGATTGGGTATCAATATTTTTCATTTCATGGATGGCCTTCTTGGGGTTGGTGTGGTATTAACCTTTTGACCAGCAATTGTTTTGTTCAATGATCAGTTGGTCACTTCTTATTCTGGTAGCAAACATTCATTTTTTTCTCCATGCCCAGCCAATGTGTGAGTGGTATGAATGCCGAGGCTGACCTATAGTCTTGTAAGATGAAAAATGTCTGATTTGATGACCATCCAAATTTAAAATTTGAGCCAGCCTTTCACCCATTAATCAATGTTTTTAGATGACATTTTCCTTATATTCTGTCTAGCAATAAAATGAATTTCTTCTAGATTAGAGGATTTTAGACTGTCCATTGGCTTATGATTTATTTTTTTTAAAAATTATTTCATCATGCTAGACTTTGACATGTCCGATGCTCAACAAGATCATGCTTTGGCTGTTGAACATCTCGCTCCAAGATTAGCTGCTTTGAGGCTTGAACTTTGCCCAGGTCATATGAGTGAAACTCACTTTTGGAAGATTTACTTCATACTTGTTCAACCTAGGCTAGATAAAGATGATGCGGAACTTCTCTCAACACCCCAGGTAAGGATCGTAATAATGGCTTATGTTTTATATTCTTGTTATCAAGATATTATGTATCGAATGTTCTTTTTTTCTAGTCTAGATGTATCTTAACGACAAATATTTTTTGTGAAAAGCTTAACATTTTTTTGCATGCAGATTGCAAAAGCACGGGCCTTTCTAGGCCATGAGTTACGCAAGCGAACCGATGCAAGCTCACAAGACGGCAATAAAATTGTAAACGAGGAATGTTTATCTGTGCCACCCGATGATGTTTCTGCAAAGTTTGTCCAGGTGACATCTGGTTTGGAATCAACCCTTGATGCAGACAAACTCCCCAATGCTGCTAGTGCCAATATCCAAATGGTAGACAGAATTGTGACCTCTGATGCAGACAAACTCCCCAGCACCAATATCCAAACGGTAGACAAAACTGTGATTGAAGATTGCAATGGAAATGCAACTGCAGATGAAGCCCTACCATCTACCAACCTCAACATATTAAACGAGGAAGACGATGCGGATGATTGGCTGAAGGAAGAGAGTTCAGAAATGCAATTTGACAATAAAGCCCCCAGTCACATAGAGAATGAAGATGACGTGTCATTTAGCGACCTTGAAGATGAGGACGACAGCAACGTGGCCATTAGCTAAAAGAAAGAAATCGTTCTGGTAAAGAGTCACGAGATAGCTCTATCAGCTTCGAAAAGGTAAATGTGAGCGTTCCCGAAAACAAGGAATCTAATGATTGGCTTGATCTTCGATGACATTGAAGTGGCATGAACTGATCATATATTTCTCTCTGTGTGTGTGTGATTCTTTAATTTTCATATTTTCTTTCATGTTTTGTGTTTGGGTTCTCTCTTTTTCAATCTGTGTCCCTAGATTCTCAAAGAATGCCTGTAAATATATAAATGTACAATGACTAAGAAATACGGAGTATTTATGTTATACATTGTTCGACCCGTTGTCATGAATTGTGAATCATAAACTAAATTTTCATAAATCATTCGTTTGCCTCTTTTTTCTTCAACTTATTGACAAAATACACGAAAGCAAGACAAAATGAACGAGAAATATTTTTTTGCTTGTATATATCCGTGTGAGCTTACATTTTCAAGGCTAGAGGCCAACTTTATACTAAAATTTATTGCTAGAGTAAATGTGTAAATGGGCACCCTACCTATATATATATATATATATCTACATACATGTGAATGTGTTGTAAGATTAGAAAGAAAAAAAACTACTCCATATTTGTGCAGGTTTAGGATCTTATGGGTCTGAAGTTGCTTGAAATCCTCTCGAGTTGCGCCCAAAGCAAGCTTCCCAAAGAAACCCCTCCTCCTCCTCCGGCGGCCTTGTCCACTTGTTCACCACCGTTGGCAGCGGCCGCCAGAGCAGACCGGCTCGAGGATTCGTGAACCACCATTGCGGTGCTTCCGATTTCTCGCCGGACGGATTCCACTGTTTCTTTGCTCACAACGCTTTGCCCCGAAGCGTCCTTCACGTAGAATGTGCCTATCGCGCTCTCGCCTCGCGTCCCGATCTCGGCCCTAGAAATGGACAACCCGTTCTCTCGGAACACTCTCGTGACATCCGATAACAATCCGCGCTTGTTTCGAGTGCGTATGTCCAGCCTCAGTCCCTGTATTATTATTCAGAACTCACTTAGGCCCCGTTTGGTACACGGAATTCAAATTATGGAATTGAAATTGAAATTATGGAATTGAAATTGAAATTGAAAATTTCAATTCCAATTTGTGTGTTTGTAGCACAAAAATTATGTGAATTTGGAATGGATAGTGCAAAAAATGAATTGGAACTGGTGAATTCAATTCTATGGAATTGAATCCAATGAAATTTCAATTCTAATTCAATTCCAATTCCATCAATTCAGGGAGTGGTATCATATACTCCCTCCGTCCCACTGTCTTTGTCCACTTACCTTTTGGCACACCATCCAATGCACTTCTTTAATCCATTTTATCTTGTAATTTGTATATTAAAAAATTTTTGAAATTATATATTAATAATCTATATGTTAAGACGAATCAAACAAGATCACACATGACTATTTTTAGGCTTACACATTGAGAGAATTTGATGAGTCAAAGTGTTTAGATAAATCGTTCCAAAAGTCAAATGTGGACAAAGACAGTGGAACGGAGGTAGTATCTTCCAAAATTAACTAAATGGGGGGGGGGGGGTCTAACTTACATGAGAAGCTCTTCTTTCAGTGGCTGCAATCAAACACTGTGTCACTCTGTTCCTCTCACTCTCCAAATTCAAAGTGCATCCATCTTCATGCCTTAGGTAATATTCCTGAACAAGACTTACAATGGGTAATTAAGATGTAAGAGGGGTAATTAATGAGGGTAAATTAGGAATCTTGATTTCATTGTTATTACCTGAACAGACATGGAATCCTGAGAGCTAATGGATGCATGGGAAACGACGTACCGCATGTCGGTGAGGGCACATACGGTGTCGAACAGCAACTTGGGTCTGTCCCTACACCACACTGTAACTATACTGTACCCTCCCTTCTCTTTACAGTTCTCTATCTTCACGCGGGCCCCGCCGCCCTCGTTCCTCGGGCCGCACTGCTCGAAGTCTCCGTCGGCCACCATCAGCTGGTGGAGCCGCCGCTCGGCGTGCGTGGCACCGGGGTCCGAAATCCTCATGCTCCGGCGCTGCCCGTTCTGGTGGTGGGCTTCGACGACGTTCTCCAGCTGGGCCTGGATTTGGGCCACGCGGTACGGGTCCCTGATCGGGCCACGCTTCGCGTCGTCGTCCTCTCCTTCTTCGACGTAGAGTATGCACGCGGCACGCGCGTTGTGGGTCCACGCCACAGCACCGGTGATGTGGCATCCCATCTCGGCCAGAACGGCCGAGATCTCGGACATCAGCCCCGGCCTGTCCGTTCCCGTCATTTCCAGAGCGGTTGTTTGTTCTGTAAACACAAATCGGGGCCCAACGTCTCCGCGTTTCAAGGATTGGATTCCCCTCCTGCTCTCACAAAGTGCCTGTTTGTTAACACAATCAGTTTACCACTCAATTCATACATATTTATATATACAGACCACAGAGTATATAAACTGTGTCAGCAAATAATTAACCTGGGTGATGTAGTGGATGATGCTTTCCTCAATGATTTTTTTTCCAGATTGGTCAGTGACATGGAACACTGGGAAACAACGTTAAATTATAACATTGTTATTTGTTGATGATGGAGGGAGGACTAACCATGATGACACCACATATGACATCACTGTGTGTCTCAGAGGGATGGTAGGTTTCTAGCATCTTTGGTGTGTGAAATTGTTGTACGTGAAAGATTGGGATGTCATATACGGTGTCATACTTGGGTGTGACTAAAACATGGTTCACTAACCATCCATTAACCATCCGCCATCGGAACTGATATAAGATTTGGAAATGACTAAGTCCAAATCTGTCAAAACTTGAACCATCTCCAGTAGTATCCCATGCTTATTGGCACTATCAACCTGTGACCAATTCAGAGGACATAAATTATGATGATTGATGATGAGGCATGTTTGGCTAAAAGCTCCCTTCAATCCCAAATGATTTTCATGAACTTAAAAAAACGTTTCGTCAATGCGACAATCCTCGGAAACAGGGCAAAATATAGGACGAAACTAACCTTGACGAGGGTGCAGTCCGGGAACGCATCATTGTCTATGCAAACTCTGAAAATCCCAAAACACACAAATAAAAGCCAAGATAAATATGGTGTTAATGAAACCAACTGATTCAAAAGTTCAAGTTTGTGGTTGTAAGCGCAGTAATTAGTTAAGATTGAAAAAGAAGAGGAGACGTTGAGAATGAACCTGGGAGGGTGAATTCTCTCTATAAGTAACTTGAATTCTGGATGAACAGATGGACGCCTGTAACATATCTCCATTCCTTGACAGCTTTTAACTTTTCTTTTTATTACTTTAAATTTCCTGCAAAAATTAAAAAAAAAAGGGTCCATTTTCAAGGAATATATTTTCTGCTTCTTCTTTGAATAGAACATAAATGCCAAATCTTTGATACCAAGAAAACCGAAAAATGACTTTCTTGATTTGCTACGAAAAACAGAGATTGACAGAAATATATATGTTTCTACATCCCAAGCAGACCCTCGAATCAAATTCAGCTTTCATAAAACGCAGAATAAACCATGTTTGTAATCATAGAGACGATCTGTAATATATTAGGAGATAAATTTTACAAGAATCTCTTGAATTCTTGATGCAAGAATATATTTCACCTCAGGAGAAATTTTTCCAAACAATAAAAAGAAGAAGAAAAAGAAGAAGGGTTCTTTGATAGGGAGCAAGATGTTAGGATTGGAGGAGAGAAAGTGACTTAATAGAATAATGAAGCAACTATAATATAACTCCAACTTCAATTGAATTGATGACAGAAAATATTTGACGTAAAGGTTACCTGAGCCCCTTGCTGCTAGATGTGTGAGAGAGAGAGAGAAGAAAGATGTGATCTGTGGGAATAATAATGGGATTATATATTATGGGAGACATGAGACACCATATATGTTTATAAAATACTACCTCGAAGTATTTGTCCAGTTTTGATTTTTTCAGACAAGTATTTTCAACATTTGACATATAATTAAGTAAAATATATATTATATATTAATTAGATAAAATAATATTTTAAAAATATTTGATATATTAAATCTAATAAAATTATTTTTGTTTTAATATCTATTATTATTTTTATTTAATTTAAAGTCAAAATTTACTAATTTTGACAGAAAGAATTAAAAAATAGACAAATACTGACTGGGGGAAGATATTGATTTGATAGGATGGGATTTATTATGGACACGGTTGGAGTCGGTTATTATCACTTGGGTTTTGGGCCATCGCTGACTTGACCAAACTAAAAAAACTTTTTTAAAAAAATGTAAATGCCAGAGTCATAAATAAAAGGATCACAATATACACAACATTATTACTTGTGTATCTTATCAAGAGGTTAAAAGATATTTAAATATTTAAAAAATAGGAAATATAAATACACAAATGGCGGATTAGATTGTTTTTTTTGACCTTTGTGTTTGCCAGTCTAATATTTCTATATTCTAATAGGTTAGGGGGGGGGGGGGGGNGGAGTAATTATATTGGAATGCAAAACATGTGGGGGTAATGATAGAATATTGGAAGAGGAGTCTAGTGGAGTGAGGATTGCGCTCAGCCGCTCCCATAATTCCTTATTTTATAAATAAATATAAATTAAAAGTGGATTTAGTTGCAATATAATATATTTGTGTTAGTTAAATGGGTAATGGGTAGCCACTAATTTTGGTAAATCCGTAAAATGCGCATCCACTCTTGGCGGAGGAGGAGTCTTTGAGGAAATGACCGTCCCCGGCGGAGATGGAATGACGGCGGCCGGAAATCACCGTAAAATATGGAATCCGAATGGAATCCTCCCTCGATAAAAATTACTTGGTTTCCCTTAAATCCTAATGCTACTTTCCCTTTTTTGTGGGCAAAATTAATTATACAAAAGAATATGTGATTTATATTTATTACTCCGTATAAAAAAAGTATGTGATTTAAATTTATTATAAAAAAGAATAAATCAAACGAAAATTAAAATATTTGAAGAGTATGTGGTTTCAGTCATTCAATCTAAGTACTCCCAACTTAACTTGATAGTTTACTATTCACATAGTCAAATTTTAATCACATTTTTTACTCATTTCGTTACTCATCTGATAAAACAATATAGTCATGTCACCTCTGTAAAATTTGTTGGCCATGTGTGCATCCCTTGTCTCGTGGCGGAGACTATGTGGGCTAAGTCACAATTATTTTAGAAGAATTGGTAGCGCCTGAGATCCTACAAAACTTTTCATTTAGTTTTTAGATATATAAAATTTATTTTTAATTCTACCGTAATTTTCAAACAAATTCATTCGAAAATAAATTCAATCAAATATCGTAACTAACAACAGACAACTTAAAATGGACCGAAGGAGCACAATAGATCACCCATTTCTTTCCCTAAATGGATTGTGAAAGTGTATCAATGGACACTGGGAAAAAAATGGAAATTTATTTATTCATTTTGAGGGAAAATTTATTTATTAAAAAACGCTTTGGGAGCAGAAAAAGAAGAAAACACAGAAAATAAAACCTCAAAGGTTAATTTTTCCCTCAATCTTCCATCAACAAAACTGTCCTCATGGAAGTAGACTTTTGTGTATACTTGAAATGGGAGATCTCAACTGGTCAATAATATTGCAGTCTTATCATTGGAATCAAGTGGCTCGGAATGCTTACAACTGAACTGGAAATCAATCTCATGGGATGAATCCTCTGAACTTCTAATTGGTTCTTGTATCATTTTCTTTCCTAGTTTGTTCCTCCTGATGTTTCCTCTTCCAGTACTCTTCGAGCGGTGGCCCAAATATAGCTTTTCCAGACACAATTCCGACCCTAAATTCACAGTACCAGGTATTAATAATAGTAGTAGTAGTAGTGACGACATCGATGATGCTGCTGATGATGCTGATTTACAGTTTTAACAATTCGACTACAAAGCCTAAAAAGGTCCTAATTCATACCATGAATGCATACTGAGGCATTAAACTTCTCTCAGTTTTTACTTTCTATGATGTTTTGTGCAGTAAATGCAGCACTACATTTAGGGTCTAACAAAAACAACCTCTCTGTTTTTACAAGAGTAAGATTGCATACATTTTGACCCCAAACCCAACACGGATTCTGGATAAAATTAGGTTGTTGTTTTCGTTGTTGTATAAGTCAGGTTAGTCAGTTAATGGTCAATAAACAGTGTCATATGACTCCTATGGTGTTTGATGTGTAGAAAAAAATTGACAACTCAAGCAGGAAAGACATCCTAGAAAACTCAAAAACAATGATAGAAGGAAGAAAACAAGAGGAAACAGATTGTTAAGCGAAAGACAAAATAGGTAGTGCAAATATTTCCAAAAGAAGCATAACCATGTGAAGTAGCTAATGCAGCAAGTAATTGTGTCCCTAACATGACACCAAACCTGCAACCTCTCTCCACCATATATATTTCATACTCAACAACACAGGCTAGGCAACTCCCTGTTGAGTCTTTTCGGCTACTTTCCTAAAGCTTCTCAATCTTACTGTTCAGTTATGAATGATGGGTTATAATGCAAGGCATACGGCATACCGCTTTAGGCTTTGGACCAACACTACTTTATCAGTTCGGGAAATTGTTTTAGACTACGCATACCAAACAAGGCATTTGTTTAGTCTCGGGCAGAACCAACTCCCATTTTTTCATAAAAATAAAATCAAACAATTATCTCCTAGAAAAAGCACATAGTATTAGATCTCAGCTGGTGCCTATGGGATTCTTTTGACCCCCACCCGTCGTCCTCATTGAATGTTCTTAGCCAGCCGTTGGATGCTTATTGCAGATTGGCATGTATGCAACTCGTCAGCTTGTTGAATTGCTTAAATTTTAAATCTTTAAACATTTTTCAACCAAAGCTTATTGATTCTATATTGCTTCAAAAATTTTCAACTTTTTTTTTTGCTTCCATAGTTTCCCCTCCCACCATCCAATCCAGGCTTCCTCTCATATGGCTACACTTTTCCTAGGCTCGACGATACCCTAGAGCATGCATATGAGGGGAATTTATGGAAGTCAATTACTACATTCTTTCGGTTGCCCGGGATCCAAAATAAGCTAAATTTATGGAATGAATGGGAAAAAAAACACAAAAAAGAGTCATAGAAACCAGATGGATACAATGCTAAAATGACATTTAGATCGTAATTTTAATACTTCACAATAATTTGTTAACTACATACTCCGTATAAATTATGTCTGTGAGACATTTCTTCGAACACTTGGCAGAATTAACGTTTGGGAACGCCATAGCAACCCCCACCATTACTTTTTTCTAATGAGTTTTCTGTATTCCTTTTCATGGAGTAGATTCACGCATGGTAAAAAAAATTGCGAAGTACTGTAAACAATAAACAGTAATCTTAAATTCGTATAGAACTGAAAAAATGAGACTTGGAAAAGACGAGTGGAGTAACCCAAAAAAAGCTTCTGCGAAGAGAATAAAAAAGAAGGAGAAAGAGGAAGCTCACATGACGGCGCCAATGACGAGTGGAAAGGACAGAAATCTTCTCCGGCCGAACATTTCCGTTCTCGGCGTCTCCCCAAACTTACCACTTCTCCGACGTCAATTTAGGATGGCAATATTTGGGTTTGACTTATTATTACGGAGTGTATTCCTTCCGTGGGTAAATAGGGAGTAATTTATTTTCAGAAAATTGTTTGAGAAGTAAAAAAACGTGACATTAAATTTGCCGAGAGTTTTCTACTTCCTCCCTCCCAAATTATTTGTAACGTTTGTTTTTTTAACAGTGGCGGAAACTTTTGTTTATTTCTACGTTTTCATTGGTTATTTGATAAAATAAAATATTCTTGACACCTCTTATTTCGAAAAACTTTTCATGTAGTTTTTTGATATGTAAATTTTATTTTTTATTTCTATACCAATATGTAAATAAAATAAATTTAAAAAACTTGATATTTAGCCTCGGGAATACAAGTGTGGCAAATATTTAAGGACGGATGAAGTATTTTTTGTGCACATAAAAATAGTCTAGTTAGGAAATAATTTAGGGATACTAAATGTACACCACCACTCTCTTTACCATTCATTTTATTTTGTTTTTAATTTTTATTTTATTTTTTGAATTTTTCTTGCTTTTTTTTTGTGGTGATGGAGGGGGTGGGGATGTTTGAGATACACTTTTGGTGTACCCCTAGCATTTTCCAATAATTTATAATGCTAATTTTAAGGTTAAAAAAACGTACTTCCTTCGTTCCGTAAAACCATTTCTATTTTGACTTTGTGCCAAAATAAGGAAAATATAATTTTGGTTGACTTTCTAATTTTGTCTCTGCTGTGATGGGTAAAAGTAAGATGTGATAGTTTGGTTATTATTAAAAAAATATGATGTGATATGTATGATATGAAAAAGTAGGGTAAAAGTGGTTTTTAAATAGAAAGTAGAAGTGTTTTAGGGAATTAGAAAAAATACAAAACGGGAAGAATTTTTTGGAACAGTGAGAGTATATAATTTGTTCTAAGACGTAGAAAAAAATGAATAATTTACTTATAGATGGATATATGTGATATTCTAGAGACTACTTTTTTAGCCTATTCTTTTTTTTTTTGAACGTAAATACATTTCTTTCATTAACAACCTCACTGTTCAAAAGATTACATCATTTATAAGCTTAGCAGCATACTATTTGCATCTATACAGAGAGTAATTTTTGAAATAAAAACTTGCATTCTTCATAGCCGCCTCCAAAGTGTAAGTTTTCTGGTGGATCTTCGCATTTCTGATCTTCCAAGTTTGATAGCAGTAGTTAGCCCAAATAGCAGCCAGCAGGTTCCTCCTCCTTTTGTTCTTTATATTCTTCATGTGTGTGTAAACATCCTCATACCCAGGTCCTTCCAGCTTAAGTCCGAATCTGGATAGAAGTTGCAGTCTTAGTTCCTTAGGTATTTTGCATTCCCACATGAGGTGCTTGATGGTCTCAGATTCTTCTCCGCATATACCACACTTGTCTTCGATGTCCATGAACTTTTTGAGTTCAGATCTTGTTTTGAGCCTCCCCTTACAGATCATCCACATTATGAATTGGTGTTTAGGGTGGGCAGGTTTGCACCAAACCCATTTCACCCAATCTGGTCTGTTTCTGTTTCCCATGAGCCACTCATACCCTTTACGGATAAGAAATGGTGTATTATTGTTCATGTCATCAAAATCCTTTCTCACACCGAGCATCCTTTTCCAGTAGAATGGGCTATCATTTCTTGGTTGGAAACCCCATAAGTTCTCATCCTTAATGTACCTAGAGTGAACCCATTTAATCCATAGAACATCTTTTTTGTTAGCGACATCCCAATTTAATTTCATAATACAGGCCTGGTTCCATTTGAGGGCATTTTTAATGCCCAAACCACCATGTATGATAGGTGTGCAAGTCTCATTCCAACTGATGGGTGGTGCCTTTTTGTAGTAAGTAGATCCTTCCCAAAGGAAGTTCCTACAAACATTCTGGATTTTATAAATAACATCTTTGGGAATGAGAAAAATTCTGGACCAGAAATTCATGATTCCAAATAGGACCGAGTTAATAAGTTTAACTCTACCCGCATATGATATGTGTTTACTCCCCCAGGCAGTAATCTTTGAAATAATCTTCTCAGTCAAGCAACTACAATCACTTTTAGATAGCCTACCCGTTTTTTAGCCTATTCTTATTACTTATTTAATAATATTTTAATAATGAAATCAAATAATATCCACCAACAAATCAAAAAAAACTTTAAATGAAATGAGATTAGGTAATTAGGTTAGATCAAACCATAAAAAGTTAAATTTAATTAGAATTTAGTAAATTCAAATTGAAAATAAGTCTCGTTTGACAACATCGCTAGAATTTAGCTTTAAAGTTTGAAAAGACTATCCTGACTGTAATATTTAGTATTAATGTATTCAAATCCAATATATACCGTTAATATCTTATCAAAATTAAAGTGCTAAGACTACTCGAAAATGTGGTTCCTAAACAATATCCTAATATATTCCCTAAGGACATCCGCATTAAAAGGGCGCGGGACAATTCTTCATCTACTGGAGAACAAGCTGCATTAGATGGAGGAGGAGAAGTACTTCAAGAGCCTAAGGGAGGAGAAGAGGTAAAGGAAGTGATCGATTAGCTAAATTTAGAGCCGGCTATACCAATGGGCAGGGTGGTCATATGTACATGGCACAATTTTGGAAGGGTCCCATTTATATACTTTCTCTGTCCCAGAGTAATTGTTCGCTTTTGATTTTTTTTCAATAAAAATTTGGTAAACTTTGACCCAAATTAAATAAAAATAATATTAGATATAGATATAAAATAGTTTTATTGGATTTATTATAAAAGATAGTTTCAAACCATTATTTTATTTAATTACTATACAACATATGTTTTATTTAAATTTGGTCAAAGGTTGAAATGTTTGACTGAAAAAAGTCAAAGCTAGACAAATACTCTGGGACGGAGGTAACATTTGAATATGTATTTATTTATTTATTTATATCTACCCTAAAAATAAAAAAAAGAACACTACGGTCGGAAGATTAAAAATTTGATTGTATTTATAATTTCTTTTGAATTAAGGTTACTATTTTTGTGTGTGGATTTGATGATTTGAAGTTATGAATTTCACATTTTTTTATTTTTATTACTATAATGCTACAAGAACTTCATGAATCCTTAGTAGGCTTTTAAAGTATGTAATTTTGAATTTAAAAGACTTTGAATTCTACATTTTATTATTTTTATTACTATAGCATTAATCATTGTTAAATAAATTAATTGATAAACTTTATTTCATTATGACACAATGGTTTATGTTCTCTTTGTCTTTCAAGGCCCATAATTTTTCGGAGTGGCTAATTCTTATTTGTCATGTGACTACTTTTCTATTTTTTTATATTATATGTGTATTGAATTATTTTTTTAGTAGTCCTTTTAATTTGTTAATATTATATATATGGATGCCCTAACATATTCATGGGACTAATGTTAAGCTAAACAAGCCCATATTTGTTGTTTAGGCCGAGAATGCATGTTAACGGGCCGGCCTGCTGTTTTATCCCATTTTTCTTAATCAGTAATTAATTATAGATAAAAACAAAATAAATACAGACAAAGTTTATTTGTAAGCAATTAACTAATTATACAGATGCACAGGTTATACTTTATTTGAAAAAATCTTTTTAATGTAGAGAAGGAATTATCCATTAATTAAAGTCATAGATGTTCAATCATTTGAAAGACTGCACGGCCACATGCAAGAAGATCTTCACTTAATGACAATAATTAAATTATTTTGGGATTTGAATTGATTAAATTACATGAGCTGCTAAGATTAGAGGTCAAGCGGCCACATGGGAAAAAAAAGTTCATACAATGAAAATTTGCCACTTGGGCGCGTATATAAGATAATTAAAGAATATAAGATTCTTAAATCATAGCCATTATTATTCTACTCTGTATTATCAATAAATTTTATTTTTGATTTAATTTATTTGATTGTGGGTATTCATATAATTATATCCCAAGGCCTATAAGATATTGAGTTTGATCCATGAAAAAATTTATTAGATACTCCGTAAGCCTTAATCACATCGTACGTTAGATATTACCAGAAATATAAAATAATTCTCAAGACGTAAGTAATTCATTTCCACGCGTATAAAGTATAATTTTTAGTACCAAACTAAATTTCTCATGAATAGAAGCTAGCTAGCAGTGGCGGATCCAAGATTCGGACTGACTAGGGGCAAGAGTAGTACGAAAGTTCTAGGGTAGCGCCTCCGTTTAATAATTTTTTTAATAAAACATTCAAATCATAAATGAAAAATCTCAAAATTAAAGTACTCCCTATAATTTTACTTTCTCTTGTATTTTTTATTTTCAAATTATCCTCTAGCTAATATTATAGTTTAATTTTCATTTTTAAATTCTTTTATTTTAAGTTTAAATAATTTCTTCATTTTAGATGAAAGTTTAAATAATTTCTTTTTCTACTTGAACATTTTTCATTGAGGGAAAATTATTTTTTCATTGGGGGCAATATTAATTTTTAGGGAATTCTTAATGTACTCCCTCTGTTCCACAAAACCCTTCCTCTTTCGTTTTTTTGCTTTTCACAAAACACTTCCACTTTCTATTAAAAAACCATTTTTACCCCTTGTTGGGTTATGGAACCGGGGGCCTAGGTAACTAGGCGGAAGAGTATCGAACTAGGTTGAGAGTGCACAAAGTATGGGGTCAGGTAAACTGAGGATAGTATTGTGCTAGTAAGAGTATCACTTAGAACGTCAGTCCCGTGTGATGAATGAGCTCTCCCTCTTTCCTCTTTCAAGAAGCGGGGTATATATAATGAGAGAGTTAGGGCTAGGGTTTACATACAAAGACCAATGGGCCGGCCCAACAGACTGGGCCGCCCTAAATAAGTAATTAATAAACGACTAACGGGCCGATCGCACAAACTGGACCGCCCCAACTAATATTACACAAAGACCGGATACCCCTTGTCCGGGGTATCCATCACCCCTACTTTTTCATACCCTACCTATCACATCATACTTTTTCACTAATAACCAAACTATCAAATCTTACTTTTTCCCATCACATCATGGGCAAAATTGGAAAGTCAACCAAATTTTCACTTTCCTTATTTTCTCCCAAAATCAAAATCGGAAGGGTTTTGTGGAACGGATGGAGTATTAATTAAATACAAACAAAATTTCATTGGGGGCAAGTGCCCCCATTACTTGTAGAGTGGATCCGCCCATGGAGGCTAGAGTTGATTCTCAATGAATGCGATAAATCTCAGTGTTTTAGTAAGTTGGGAAAGTATGTATAAACAGATAATACATTTATAATATGGTCATTAGTGCTCAACAAAAGTCTCATTAGTTGTGAGGTATATTATCTGACAAAAAGTTGAAAAAATTGATTCAGTTTTACACAACAATTTTTTATATTATTACATTAATCAATTTGTTTTTATTTGAATATGTTAAATTTGATATATAATGATCACACTATTAGGTCATAAATATAATAAATTTCATATTCGACTCTGTGGCCTTGTTTGCAAACAACATTTTATTAATATTGACGTTTTAAATAAAATTATGACGTAAAATAGTAGATTAATTTTAAAAACATTAACGTCAAACTGCTAAAGGCAAATATCAGATGATTTAATTGACTTAAATCAATAATATAATTTAATTCTAAAATAGTTTTTGAAAAATAAACTTCTAAAAATAATAAAGATTAAATTTAGAATCTTTAATTATTTTTTTCAAAAATAGACAGATGACTCTTTTTTGGAATGTCTCAAAAAAGAAAATATATGATCTAGAAAATATAGGCAGACTCAGAAAGTCAAAGTAGAAAGTAATTCATTCCTTCAATATAAATTTTTACTCTTTTTACTCTGTATATTTTGTTTGCCTTAAATAAATTCTTTATTTCCTTTAAAATCATAATTTTTCTCAAGTATAAAAAATTTAAATTGAGATAGAATGGCTAAATATATGCTTCTTAAATTAAGATCACCAAACATGATGGACCCACCCTCTCAAAAATTCAATGACAAAACAAGATTTCAACAAGATTCAGTTTGATCAATTATGGCAATCATTTTATAATTAAAATACTCCGGGTAGAAATAAAAGCCAAGTCTTAGCGCCAAAGTCATCATCGTTTAATTTGTCTGATTTCTTATCTGGGTCCCACCTCGCTAGTGACAAGTGTCGAGTGACTCAAAAGTTAAAGCTGAAAAGACAAAAACACCCCTCGTGGGCCACCACCACCGGCTCCTCCGCCCTCCCATAAATACTCCACTCTCCCTTTCCCTTCCCTCCCTTTCCCTCTCCGATCACACTCCCCGCACTGTGTAGCTACTTTTCCGGCCATGTTGTCCGCTTTTCCGGCGACATTTGACTCTTTTTTCTCAAACCCATTCCCTGACTTCCCATGGGATTCAGCCTTCGATGACCTCCAACCAGAAGAACCGGCGGCGTTTCTTTTGCCCACCCTCGAACCGCCGCCTCTTCTCTTGCCGCCCTTACCCAAACCGCCGCCCCTTCTTTTTCCCAAACCAGAACCGGTTTCACAAGAACCGGGTCTGTCCAATTCTGAATACTCCGATGAGAAACCGAACCTTAGTAAGTCCGACGAGAACTCAATCTCCGGTTCAGATGAAGGGAACCGGAAAAGGGCCGCAAGCTCCCGGTCCGGTTCGGAGATGGACGAGCGAAAGCGGAGGCGAATGATCTCGAACCGCGAGTCGGCACGCCGGTCGCGGATGAGAAAACAAAAGCACCTGGAGAACCTGAAGAACCAAGTGAACCGGCAGAGAGAGATGAACCGGGTTCTCTTGGACCGGCTTCGGACCGCCACGGTCCAGTTCCAGCTAGTCGAGACGGAGAACAAACAGCTCGTGGCGGAGTCGTCGTTTCTCCGGCAAAGACTGTGGGACGTCCGGCAGGTTTTGATGCTCCGGCAACTGCAACGGCCGCAGCTCTCTTCCTCCTCGTCATCATCTGCATGGCCGTACAGTTACGACGTGGAACAACAAACAATGTCATCGTTAATAACATGATGATGACCATATAAACAAATAAATATATATAAATATGAAGAAATGAAGTAATTAAGTGGATGAATAATAATCGATTAGTAAAAATGTGAAATCCGATCAGATGCTTTTAAAACAAGATCAGAGAATGAAAGTAGCCATTATAAATGGAGTATTAAAACCTTCTCTCTCTCTTTGTAAGCTAAGTGAGAGAAGAATATGTTAATTAGCAGATGATTATATTATTGTTGCTGTAAAGAAGCGTTTGTCCAATATTCGTTCGGTTTTGTGATTATTAAGTGGAATTAATAACACGTAGTATTGAAATTGAATAATAATGTATGGAGTCTTTAGTTTGTAAAAAGTCGTTAGTTGCAAAGTTATTTTCAAATAATTCACCGACTGAAAAGTGAAAATTACCTTTAGCAATCTCTTTTAGGAACAGTTTTTTACTCCGTTTACGTCCGTCCGAATGGAGATGGATCCACCTCATCAAAAGATTCATTCTATTTCTAAAGGGTGACTTTCATCTTTTAATTTCTCTATTTTTGTTATACTATGAATAGAAATATAATATATATGAGATCTCAAACACGCTTCTACTCTCTTGTCGGTGGACGTACACACTTCAATGTCTACCGGCGGCATATCGTGATCTTTTATTCTTCTTCCCAAATACGGAGTAATTGACACTACAAAATTTTGCTAAAATTGCGACGGAAAAAATCTGTCGCAAAACCTTTGTTTTGGTCGCAGAGTTCAAAATTGCGACAGCTCGGCGACGGAATCATTCCGTCGCAAAAAAATTGTCGCATTTTAGATATTTGCGACAGAAATGTCATTCTGTCGTAGTTCTGCGACGGTGTTAGCGACGGTCAAACGAATTTAAGAATCTGCGACAGAAAACCTAGTCCGTCGCAAATTGCGACGGAATTTGTGACAACAGATCAATGCGTTCTGCGTCTGGTTGAGAATGAAAGAATTCACGACTTCCGGGGATAAGATTTTAATTTAAACCTGCGACGGATCTCATTCCGTCGCCAAAACCGTCGCAGGCAATGGTCAAAAAAATTGACCGTCAAATATTAGCGACAAACCAAACTTTCTGTCGCAGATCTGCGACGGGTTACCAAATTCCGTCGCAAATATTCCCAGAAATTAAATTCACTTGTTTTTGTCGCAGGTTCTGTTGCAATTTGTGACGGAAAAAATTCCGTAGCAGATAATCCGTCGCAAATTGAATTAAATCTTGTAGTGTGATAGGTGTGTCTATTTATTGTGTTTGACCGGCATAGTACCATGCATAATCCGCGTACGTCCCTCAGCCTCGACCGCCATGACAACCTCCGGATACCCAATATTCGGCCCAAAAGACATGCTAAGACTATTTATGATAAATACAGACTCCGCTCAAGTTGGCACATTAATAATACCATTTAAGAATGCTCAATTTGATTAATAAAAATTAAAAAATAGTGTAAACGACGCTTAAGTAAAATAAATATGCAAGCTGCACCCATGCGGGAACATAACGAGGTAGTTCAACTCAAGAGCTTATATACCGATTAATTTCCTCACATTTTTCCGATGTGGGATGCTCTTTTAACACTCCCCCTCAAGTGGATAACCGGGCCATTTTGAATCTAATCGATTTACCACTTGCAAATGAACTCCCATTCCCTTGACTTTTTTTTAGCACCAACACCTAAAGTACCACGAGCCGCTGGGTATGGACTTCCAGACGAGCAATCATGTTAAACGGGCCACAGGCCGTTGGGTACATACTCCATACGGATCGGAACAATGGGCTAAAGACAAACGGGCCGCTAGGAATGAACGTCTAGACGGACACCTTGACAAACGAGGTGGGCCAAAACCTGCTCTGATACCATGTCAAGGAATCAACTCAACCACAAGCTCAAGCTTGTGATTGTGGCCCAGGAACAGTTATTTATATTCTAACACGCCCCTTCACGTGCAGGTGTGACCTCTTTGAGCCTTGCACGTGAAATCTTAATTTTTTTTAAACTGGGTGGCGGTGAGTTTCGAACTCGTGACCTCTTGGTCATCAAGGCTCTGATACCATGTCAAGACACCAACTCAACCACAAGCTCAAGCTTGTGATTGTGGCCCAGGAACAATTATTTATATTTTAACAGACATCCCACGTCATTGAATGGATTCACGAACATTTTGAGAATTGATATCAATGTGCTTCAGAAGTTCATGAAATACCCAATTCGCCACAATAAACAAAGCAGATTGATAACAACAAAATAAATGTAGAGAAAACAAGATTGGGACGCCAAGATCGAGCACCAAGAATACCACGCGCATCCACCGTATATCCGTACACGCATTTGCCATAACACGATACTCGGCCTCTGCGGCCGGACGGGAGAAAAGAGTATGCTTTTTTTGAAGTATTTATTTAATTTAGATTGAAGAATCCACATTTACACCATATTTTTTGCACTTTAAATTTAACTAGATTCTCCAATCTAGACACTAGAGTTGAAGAATGAAAAATATACCAGAATTTTAGTTTTTTTCAATTCATT
Source organism: Cuscuta campestris (assembly GCA_900332095.2). Classification (NCBI taxonomy): domain Eukaryota; kingdom Viridiplantae; phylum Streptophyta; class Magnoliopsida; order Solanales; family Convolvulaceae; genus Cuscuta; species Cuscuta campestris. The sequence continues at coordinate 678,732 of OOIL02001451.1, forward strand.
TTATTTAAAGATTGTTACAAAATAAAAAATACATATATATTAAAATACAACGTCAAAGTATCTACAAAACAAGAGGTGATAAATGCAAGAATATTTAATCTTATCAAATAATTAATGAAAACATATAAATAAACAAAGATTCTCACAATTTTTTAATAGGACACTGACATTTTTTTCGGGGCGGGGAGTAGATTTTCGCATATACTAGCTCGTAAATATTACTCATCTTTTTTTTTAGAGAAATTTACTTAAATAGTACTAAAACATAATGACTTTCCCTAAATAGCACCATGTGTTTTTCTTCTTAATGTAGCACTTTTAGTCATTATGCATTAGTCATTATTCAAGTAATTATTTGTCATCACTGGACTTTATGGACATTATTAAGTACTATTTAGGGATTAAAACAATTTAAGTGCTATTTAGGGAAATGACTTAAGTTTTAGTGCTATTTAGTGCAAATATTTCTTTTTTTATCCGTCTAATTTAATTTCTTTCCAAGCAATCCCAAGGAAAATAAATTTCTACTCAATTTCTTTACTCTCTATTTAATTTATAACATAGCCCAAGTGATGAGAACTATGATTAAAGAGAAGAAAAATTCAGTAGTCTGTGCAGTGGATCAAAGAAGCTAGCAACAAGCAAAGTAGATCCACAAATGAGACAAACTACTTTTGAAAGTAAAAGTCCTATATATGTGTTACTTACAGTGTATGTTATACTCCTAAGCTAAGTGATACACCTTCTATCCCAAAAACTCCTCCTTTCTTTGTTTTATTGTCCGACAAAGTCATTACTCTTTCAATTTAAAAACTATTTTTGATCATATTAATTCTTAACCTAGCTACTTACCACATTATACCTTTTTACTAATAATCTATCTATCAGATCATACTTTTATTTATCATATCAAAAGCATTTTTAAAAAGTTAACACAAAAATATCACACCATTAAATTTTCTAAAAGTAAAAATGTGAACATCTTTAGAGAATGGAGGAAGTATATTGTACCTAGTCTTGTTATTTGTTAAAAGAAGACAGTATAATTTTCCTTCCTAATAAGCTAAGGTAAGAAGCTATATACATGCACGTACACATGTGCACCACATTAAATAAAATGCGGCATGTGCATGTGCCATTTGCTTTTTTTGTTCGCCCGGAAAAAAGCTAAGGCGCGCGCGCGCGACATCATTATCTTTACCTTTCCTTCGTCTTTAAGTTTAGATGGCAAATTAAGGTTTTAAATGCTTAGGCCGCACGTGTGGGGGGTGGTGGTGATCGAAGGCATTCTGCATCCGGCATAGACGGCAGCCAGTCCCGACGGGGAACACCGGTTACCCCCCCCCCCCCCCCCCCCCCCC
>OOIL02001451.1:680217-788940 GCA_900332095.2 Cuscuta campestris
CCCCCCCCCCCCCCCCCCCGTCCACCCAAACACTAGGGAAGGCAACGGGTTGGATTTTAGTCGGGTGCAGTTTCACCCTTATCTTTCTATCGACTTTATATTTATCACTCGATCCATCCTCGTTACATGCATCATCCACCACCCAATTCATCCACCACTCGGGGGTGAAAACGGGTGAAGCGAGTGAAAACGTACGAGTGTTATAAGTAGTAAATTTTATGACTACTAAAGTCAAAGAAACAATAATCTAAGTTACAAACTAGGTTTTTATAAAAATAAAACATTGAAAATTAAAATAAACTCATACACCCAACAAATGTAATACATTAAGGTTTAATTTTTTCTAAAGTAAATTTAATTATGTCGGTGATGGATTGGGTGACGGGTGAGAAACAACTCCACCTGCATCTGACCCAATCCCCCAATTGTTCATCCATCACACCGAGTTTATATCCATTAGAACGAGTCGAGTGGATCGATTATCCACCAGGTCAAGTAGAAGCTGTCATCCGTACCAAACACACCCTTCTTTTCTTCTCTCTTACGGCTCTCCATTGATCCTAGTTGGCAATGACTTGGCAAGAGGTGGCGGTAACGGTGGCGGAGGGAGACTACACCGTACGGCGGCCTTATATGTACAAGACGTTGTGGGAATGATAACACATCCCGCACCTATTAATATAATGACGTTTTAGTTAAAATTTGTGACATTTTGATTGCAATTTAGATGTAGCAAAATAATTAAATGTTACTCCCTTCATCCCGAAATGATTTTCTTATTTGATTTTTGTGATTTCTAATCTAATGCTTTGATCATTAATTTATAAGTTGATTATAAGTAAAAAAAAATAAGCATTGTCTTAATTATTTATTTTTAAGTTAATGTTTTCTTTTCTCTGTTTATTTAAGATTATATATTAACAAAATTATTTCTCTCCATTTATAAATATACCCAGATGGCTGATCTATCATTTAAGTAATTTTACTTTTATAAAAATATTTAACTAATAAACAGCTTATAAGGTAAAAATAGTTTATTTCTTATAGTATTATTATTATTATTATTATTATTATTATTATTATTATTATTATTATTATTATTATTATTATTATTATTATTATTGTTATTGTTATTATTGTCTACTTGTTGGTGATTCTAGTGTCATCGATTGTTTTGTACTCCCTCCGTCCTATATCTTTCTTCCCGTTGCGCAAAACGAAGAAAAATCCCAAGTTTTTTCAATCTATTTTATTTAAATATTGGTATAGAAATAAAAAATAAAACATACATATTTAAAAACTATATCAAAAGTTCAACAAAACAAGTGGTGACAAGAATATTTTATTTTATCATATAGGCCATGAAAAAACACAAATAAATATAAATTCCCGTGAAGTTGGAATAGTGCTCGGGAAGAAAGTTTTAGGACGGAGGGAGTATGATTTAGTTTATTTATATCAAACAAGAACTTGTATAGACATTCTCAAACGAGGTATAAGGTGCGAAGTGCGCACACGTTCAACGAAGTTACAAATTCGCAACGGGATTCCAGGGGCGGCAGCCCCTATATATAGCGGGGTTCAAGGGGTGTATTTTTTATGTCATTGCTTAATTAGGTGCTTGCTTTAAGCTCTGTAATGACTTTTCTAATTTACATACTTTATACTTGTTTCCCGGCATAACAAATCCTTCAGGTTGTTTAATGTGAATCTCTTCTTCCAATTCAGGATTCAAGATTGTTGTTTTCACATCTATTTGGTGAATGACATGGTTATGTTTATCCGCTAGGGCAATCAACTACGGAGTATCTATTAGACGAAATTCTTGCAACTAAGGCATAGGTGTCAAAGTAGTCGATTCCCTCTTTTTGTCTAAAGCCTTGTACAACCGATCTAGCCTTAAACTTATCCATGAAACCGTTTACTTTCATCTTCTTCTTAAAAATCTACTTGCCGAAGAAAATGAAATCACCAACATCTCTTAACCCTAACTTCTTACATTTCTCTTATTTTTTCTGTTCTTAGTTGGTGCTTTCATTCTCGAAGTCAAAAAAGAAAACCACAAAAAATGCAGTTGTTGATCGCCGCCAACCAGAGTTGTGGTGGAGTATTGCCGCCCGACCGGACTATTGTCACCTAGCAATCTACAAAGTTATACTTGGAGGCAGGGATTTATAAACGGTGTAAACATAAAGGTTCTGTTTTATAGTTTGAAAAAGTTAAGTAAAATAAATGTATAACCATAACTTTATTTTTTATTTTAAATGTATAGTTTTTTGATGTACTTTTCAAGAAGCTTTATTCTCCACAGTTCTTATAAAATAAAATAGTTTATTGGTAACTTTTGAATCTTTTAAAAAAAAATTCCCGCGACTGCTGAAAAAGCAAATGTTGTGAATATTTTGGGACGGAGGGAGTATCTTTTGGTTTTGGTGATATTGAATTCTACAGCAAGAAAAGTCATAGCAGTAACATTGTTGACAAAGTAAGCCCACTAAGTCTATCAGAGCCGGCCCAAAAATGAAAAAAAATATGAGATTGGTCCTGTACAAAAATTACATCTTGGGTCTTATTTTATTTTTAGTAGAGTATTTGTGATTTTAACATTAGTGCTAAATTCTATTTTATAAAAGTTTGAATAATAAAATATAAATTTATATTGAATTTAAAAATATCAAGCAATTAAAATAATAAATATCTAATAATATGGGGTCCTACAAATTTGGGGGCCCTGTACATATGGCCACCTTCCACATCCTTTGAGCCGCCCATGAAGTCCATCATACAAGATTATAAGTAGTTTAATACTCGTTTTAGTCCCTATAAGTGCACTCACGAGTCAATTTTATCTACTCCGTATATAAGTTTGGTTTAGTCAAATTAGACCTTCTAACTAGGAAATGTGAATCAAATTAGCCCTTTATGTAAAATTTATATTCTAAAATTATAAGTTAACACGTTAATTGATACAAAAACTGATACACAGAATTTTACGAGATAAATTGTATTCAAAGGACTAACTTGATTCACATTTTGTCCATATAAAGATTGATTTGACTCAAATAAACATTCTTAATCAAAAAATATTTTTACTTTCAACTAAAATTTTGTTTTAACTCATACTACTCTATCCGTTCAGATTTAATCTTCTTATTTAACTTTTTACGATCTCAAATGTAACACTTTGGCCATCAATATCAATATTTTAAAATATCAAGACTACGTTTCAAAATGGAATTGCTGATAGTATTACATCTATATCAAAACAGAATGTATATTTTCTGCATATCGAGGTCAAAAATTTTAATTTTTGACCAAAAAAAGTCTAATGGAAAGATTAAATCTGAACGGAGAAGCTATTTTTAACCCACATGTTGTTGGCTAATTATCAAGTACATATGATTAAGAGTATTTGAGATATTCTAATTCGAATAGGAATGGAGTTATAGGAATAAAATTCATATACTCTAATAATATTAAAGAACAAGGCATCACGACAATGTATAAGTGCGAACCAAAGTTTTAGCTTTTGGGTGGATATCTAAAAACATTTTTTTACTCTAAAAGTTATGTTTTTTTGGGTTAGAATTTTAGAGTTAGATGTTAAAAAAACTTGAAGGATTTGAAAAAAATTAGAAGGTGATGGATATTGGATAATGTTGGAAGGTTTAAAGTGTTAAAAAGTCACTCAATTAAATAATTCTTCGAATAAATATCAAAGAAAATCCTAATTTTGAATAAAAACAACTCATCCTTGTTTGTATTTGAAGTGATATGTTATAAATTTAGATATATAATGATATTGTATATTCATCATATACAAATACCTATTTTAAGTTGTAGGAAGATTCTGAAGGAAGCTGAAAGAAACTGTAAGGAGTTAGATGAAATTGAAAGAAATTTTGAAAAAAGATTGGAAGTTAATTTTTTCAATCGAAAAAAACATGACCTAAAACTCAAAAACGATCCATCGTGTCCAAACGAGATTTGATTGCTCGAGCTGTATCCATTTTATACTCCGTAATAAAAATGAATGAGTTTATTGGGTAAAATATGATTCAAAAATATGTCAAAGATCCATGTGTGTGTTTCAATTGAAAGCATAGATGTCCTACTTGATCGAATTGATCAAGACCTCCAAGAAGATAATCCTAAATGTAGAGTCCAAAATCCAAACCAAATAACTCATTGAACTAAATAACTAAACATGGTATATCCAATTTTCTCCCTTTTGCATATTAAGATATGAACATTGTTGACATGAATGCATGACAAATTCATTTGACTTTTTAAAATTACAATAAAATGGGAAACCAATTTGGGACCCAACACCCAAAAGTGTACTTTAGGAATGGGGTATAGACAAAGTCATTACAAGAAGAAATGAACATAAATGATTAGTATACATAACAGATACCTGCTGAAGCTACTAAATGGCTTTGATTCTCTTAGCCACGTCTCCTGCACTACACTCCGATTTCAACATAAGGAAGGCTTTCTTGGTCCCATCGGGCATGATACAAGTGTTAACCTTCTTGATCTGAATCTTGAATATGTTCGTGGCAGCATCCTTTATGAGCCTCTTGTCAGCACGCTTCTCCACGGCAAACACCAATGTGTTGTTCTGCGTGATGTTCTTGATTCCGGCCTCTGACACGATCGGATACTTCAGAATCTGGGAATAATCAAGTGCTAGCCTTTGAGATCGAGTGCTCTTTGCGCTTTTACTTTTGGCCTCAGGTAGAGAAGATTTCTTAGCTTGCACTGCAAACTTAAGAAGAAGGCTTGCCTGACTAGTGTTTCAAGCACAATACTCAAAAGATGTAAAGAAATTTCAAAATGTGCGCCTATTCGAAAGTTAAAAATGAGGAACTAAGCAGAAAGAAAATGGGATAAGGTAGTAACTCACAGGATGAGGATATGAAGAGTAACTTGTTAAAGAACAGAACTTTTGAGAAAGTGAAGCTGGGTTAAATGCAGCGCCGGAGAAGGATGACTTGAAAGGAAGGAGATTCCTTTTGGCATGGGTGGACGGCATAAAGTTGTGATCTTGACATTTGATCAGAGAAACCAAGGAAAGAGTGACTGTAGATGCCATTTTCTCTCTGTGGGTAAGCTGGAGGCGTATCCGTTGCAGTAAATATGCAGCTCAAATACCTCTGTTATGGACAACATTATTAAGAAGTGTCGAAGGACAACAAGCTAATGGTTATACAGGCCAACTCCACGTAGGGACATAGCTTGAGCAACAGGCTTTTAACTTTTACTTAATCTCAGTCTGAGACCCCTCATAAGCAAGGGTATGAATGCCAGTTCATCCACCTAAGGTGTGTACAATTTTCACATTCTAACACTTCAAATTGCCAATATAAGATGCAGCTTAAATTACATATACTTCTTTGCATCAAATTCGTGAGCCAATATAAATATATCAGAACATTTTTAGACTCGTAAATTGTCTACATAAATATCCCAATACTTTTGAGAAGTTTTAAAATGACTCAAATAAATACCCAGAGATTTAAGTCTTTAAATGTCTTCCAAAGGCCCAAATAAAAACACCTTCCTTACTTGCAAGTCCCTTAGCATGACTAACATGTCAAAGCTTATATATGATCTTGTTTGTGTCCTCAAATTGAAGGAAGTCTGTTTTTTTATGAAAATAAGAACATTCTTAATTTATTGAAACAAGAACTATAAAGAGAAACAAGAAAACCACAAGAAATCTACTCCCTTGATTAACACAACACTAAAAAAAATTGTAAAAAAACATTGAAAAAGCAAAAGTAAAAACATCATAGCATTAAAAAGAGAATCTCCAACTCCAATTTACGGATTTCAATTTAGGAAATGAGACATCAACACCAAGAACTATAAGCCCATATAATCTCAAGTTCTCAACTACATTGGTGTCTAGGGTGTCAAGATTTGTGCAACCTTACCCCTAAAAAACAGAGGGGTGCAATTAACTGTCCAAATCTTCAAAATCTTCAAAAAATGTCCAAAGACCCTTGAAACCCTGCTGCAATTACTGTCCAAATCTTCAAAAAATGTAAGAATCTAGGGGATTTTAATCCTTTATTTACCCGAAACCAAAATCTAGTAAAAAAATGATATCTTTTATCTCCATTGGCAATGGACACTCAGATATTTCATCAATACTCCATGTTGATTTCCAGTAAGGATTCAGCAAAACAATTTACACAACTCCAATTTCAATATCATAACAAAGGAAGAAAAAAATGTAGGATGTGGTTGAAAGAGTCGCTCGGAGAAATTCGCGCAACTCTAATTAAGGTCTGAATTCTGAAATCAACAAAAACGTAGCTGCCGGCGTACCTGAATGTTGCCGCGGGTGCCGAGTGAACTGAAGAGATTCGGCGGTAGAGAAGTGGAGGCGCGGCTAGCTGTGGATAAGATGAATCGGTGGTGATGATTCAACTCGGTTCGGCTCGGCTTGGATAATTTATGGCCGCAGTATTTGAGTTACATTTGCGTTATTTTAAAATACCAAGTTCCTAATTCTCGACATTGGGAACCAATGTCATGGGATGACCCGAAGTGCTCCGGTGTCCCGTTCGTAAAATTGACGGTTCTTACCCTCCTAATCCCCACGGTAAACCCCCACCCCGCTCCGACCCGAACACACTCCCCTACTCCCCTTCAATTGCACCCACAAGTTGATTTTGACTTTAGAGTCAAAAATGACTTCAAAACCAAGATCAACTTGTGAGGTGCAATTGAAGGGGGTAGGGGGTGTGTTCGGGTCGGGGTGGGGGGTTTACCGCGAGGGTTAGGGGGGATAGGAATCGTCAATTTTACGAACGGGACATCGGAATACCCCGAGTCATCCAATGACATTGGTTTCCAATGTCATGGGAAACTTGTCCATTTTAAAATGAGTCATCTTACAATGAAAATGACATGTTTTTATCTTTAAAATAAGAGTTTGAACTATGACTTTTATTTAAAATATGTGTGACATCTTTTTTTTGCATTCCATAATACTCCTATTTTAAAAATAAAAATATAGAATTCACATTTTGAAAAGAAATCAACAAAATAAGAATAACAAAATAGAAATTTGCATGGTAATATTATGGAAATGTATATTGACAGCCCACTATTTTATTTGGTATTATATACTGACATTATAGACATTATAACTCTTATTCTAAAAATAAAAAATATAAAATTTTATTCTGATACTTTTTACATATTTAACTCATAGTTTATTTTCTTTCTCATATTCTAAGTATTTTAAAAAAATTAAATAAAAAATTCAACCAATTAAAAAATGATACGAGAATATTATTTTGACAAATATTAATTGAAGTATACCCTGAAATTTGTGAAACATAAAGAAAGTAAATTAAATTTGTGCCAAAAAATAATGAACCAAAAACCGGGAAGACAGAAGTTGGGAAAGTATACCCAGAAATATAAAGAAAATAAATTTAATTTGAGAAACTAGGCATATACCTGATATACGTAGTTAGTATGTTGTTTGACTTTCAGCTGCTTCTAAATATTAAAAATGTCACTTTTGTGTCCCATCCTTTTCAAGTCATATATATATCGTTTCATTGCCACTAAACCTCACCAAATTTGCATGGGGTGTTAAGATATGACCAAACCGAAAACCAAATTTGGATTCTCATAAAACATCATACGCAAAAGAACAGTCAACCTTATTCCATAGTTATTTAAAAGGAAAAAAACAAACAAATGAACGTACCAAAAAGGATAGTAAAACCGACATAAGTTGCATAACCAAACATTCTTTACTTAACAACACCATACACCAGACACAATATAATGTTGTGACACTCAAAACAACTCACAACAACAAGCCACAGAGCTTGACATCTTTCTTGGTCTCATCTCATCCGGGGCGGCGGGCTACTCCCCGAACTGCTGTTCGAGCGCGACACGAAGGTGGACCCCCCCAAGACGCCCGTCGGTGAGGAACCATAGGCGCTGTTTATCAAAACCTCCCCAAGCGGGCCCCCCATGGACGACGACGAAGTGTTCATATTGTTCCCCCAAGATGCCGCCGGAACCCAACCAATTGTAGATGTCTTTTGAACCGGTCTGAGGGTAGAATTGGAAGAGCGTTCGTCCGGTTTCAGCTCCATGGGGATGGACGACATTGAGAGCTGAGTCCAGTCCGGTTTCGGTTCCACGGGACCGCGGGTCGATTGTTGTTCCTTGGCCACCCACCCGTCCATGAAATGGCGAACCGGATGACGATGTTGTTGGTCTCCATCTTGACCGGATTCCGATGAGGACAGAAACCCATAACCCATCATGTCTTTGTAAGGGTAGTTGTGTTCTTGGGTGTCCTTCAAACTCACACTAGGATATGTCACAGGGACACCTCCTTGTCCCCTGTCGTACAAATATCATTTTTATTAAATCTATCATATAATATGATTCCAATAAGATAAATTGACACAATTTAATTCGGTCAAAATAATATACATTACCTGTTGGTAGTGGGAAGATTTGGAAGGTTGGGGTGAGTGTTATTATTGAACTGGTGGTGGTGCTTCAAGGCACCGAGGCTGTTGGACGCGCCGCCATTATCACAGGATATCACCACCGCCGGCGGCGGTGTAGAAGCGGCAACAGCAGGTGGCGATACCTTTGAAGAAGGGGCGGCAGATCCGGAAACAGTGCGGCCGGTGAGGCCTTCCACAGGCTTTCTTGAACGGTGGCGGCCTCTGTTGATGTGCCTTTCACAGTACTTCTGATCGGCCACAGCATCTCTGGAGCATCGCCATTTTTTGCCGTCAGTCCGACGGCACCTCCCCGGCTCTGGATCGTTGCTTGAACCCAAACCAACGCTCCATCCCCCTGCCCTCCCCCCCACCAGATACAGACCAAATATTCAAGAAATCGCGTGAATTCCATGAATCAAACCAAAGAAACATATATTGTCAATCTTTCCCATTTGGGACACAAATTACTTGTCTTGTTTCCACCTTTGGAGAATAAAGTTGCAGTCTTTAAGGTGTTTAGTTTGAGGAAGATGGACAAATATTAAATACAAACAGATGGAGCTGCATTTAATTTAATTAGAGAGTTTGGGAATTAATAAAGATGGAAAACTTACAGTTGGAGGCATAATTAGAAGAAGCAGAAGTTAAGCCAGAGAAAGAGTAAGGGTTTAGAGCTTTAGCGATGGGGATGAGAAGATTAGAAGGGATTGGGACATTTGCAACTAAGTGCTTGTAGATCAGGGCTTGATGTTCCAATTCCATCCACTGCGGCGGTGTGAATGGTCCGCTCGGCCGTCCAAATCCACCGCGCGAGCCGTCGCTCCACCCTCTCGCCGCTCCATAACCTCAAATTCACGGAGACAGAGTAAAATGTTATTGGGTAAATAAGGAAAAAAGAATTCACAAATCATTCGACCCGTTTGTGCATACCGGTAGCTCCGCCGCCGGAATGGGGAGCGGCCCGTTTCTGCTCCGCCTGCAAAAACGGGTAACACGAGCTTTTTGTGGGAGGGGAATCTTCGGCGGCGGAGAGAAACGGAATTTCTTCCGAGGCGGAGGAGAAGCTGAGCATGGTGGGCGGTTTCCCGGGAACGCCGCTGGCAGCAGCGGCAGATCTCAGCAGAAAGGTGGGAGCTTTGGAAGGCCTCCGGGATTCTTCTTCGGATGGCGAGGGCGGCCCAGATCTTTCTTGCTTGACGGGGTGCATAGATCCATCGGTCCTGACGGCGTCGCCGCCTGGTGGGTCGCCGGAGCCGGGTTTGGATTCTGCGAGAAGAGGGTAGTTATTGTACGCAGACAGGTGGCCGGCGGCCGCCGCCGTGCCTTTGTCCGGCGTCATCAACGCAAAATCCATTCTTTCTTTAATGATCAAGAATCGACGGAGTTCATTTTGAGAGTAGGTGGCTCGGGGAAAGGTGACGATGGGAGGAGGAAATAATAGGAATAATGCATACAAAAATTAAATTAGAATGGCGACAAACAAAGAAAGAGAGAGAGAGAGAGAGAGAGAAGAGTGTCAAAGTAAAATGGGGACTATCGATCTCAACATCTCGGACAGAGGGACATGTTAGACCGAGCTTATCTATTCTTGTTTCCCAAACGCAACACTACCGACTATTACAAAAAACATACTCCTAATGATGATAATCTTATGTATTTACGGAGTATATTGCTCGTTATTAAGCAACATACTAATCCTCTTCTTTTTTTTAATGGAAGAAACATGATGAATTATAATAATCAGTTTCTGTAGACGAGACTTGAACATATTTTTTTTAAAATAGGATCTATATACTCTAACATTGGCTATGAGAGGTTTTATTAATGCTATGTCTTTGAGAAAAATGATATATTACATAAATCAAGTAAAATAAGTCATTATTAAAAGCAAGTGAAATTTGCACTAAATAAAACTAAAACATAAGTCATTTTTCAATATGAGACTTAAAACTTTTTTATTCGCTAAATAGGACTTAAAAATGTCTAATGGGAACAATAATGTCCAGTAATGATGGACATTTAGTTGAATAATGACTAATTGATAATGACCAAAGGTCCTACATTAAGAAATACTCCTCCGTCCACAAAAAAACTTTTCGTTGCGCGTTACAATGTTTGACTGAAGTTATTTTTAAATGCAATAGGCCAACAAAGTGAATAAAGTTTGACCATGTGAATAGTGAACGTGAAGTTTATTTGTGGACGGAGGGAGTAAAAACATATGGTCCTATATTGAGAAAATCATTATCTTTTAATTCTATTTAGGTAAATTTCTCTAAAAACAATTTGAATAATCATTAAAGTAATCAGTCATTATCAAACATTTGTTACTAATAACCATATTCGTAGAGTCATTCATTTGTACAGTCATATCCAATACTTATTATAAAAGAGGACATATATGACAGATCATATGAAATTATGTGTCAAAAACGTAATAAATCATATATATTTAGTTCTATTTAGAGAAAAACGTAATACTTTTTTGTCCAATGTGGAGCAAATTTTTCAAAAACATATGTTATAAATATTATTACATTCATTCCTGAATGTTTGGTGAAATTATCATAAATAGGACTAAAACATAGAGAAAAGTACCAAAACAGGACTTTCATGTTTTTATTTCCGAAATGGAACTCACACTCTGGTAATGTGGCACTGTACATGTGCACATTACTATACTTTTTGGTAATGTACATGACCAAGTTGGTAATATAAATGTATTTTAACTTTTATTTCGGGAATAAAAATATGAAAATATTATTTTGATATATTTTCAATATTTTACCCTTATTGTTTCCCAAATATTTGTCTGATTTTTTATTCAAAATTGACATATTTTGACTACAACTATATAAACATGTTATTAGATATAACTTATAATCTCTATTTAATATGAAACCAAAGGTCAAAATAATTGAGTGTAAAAAGTCAAAACTAAACAAATAATCTGAGATAGTATATATATTTTAAGAAGATGGTGTTTCCTTGACATTATTAGCATTTGAGGTCATTCTATGACATGACCTCCATTTGAACTTCTTACGATGTTCTGTTCAAAAATCTGATATTTTCTACCCCATAACTTCATGATAAACCTCTAATTCGATCTGACTCAAACCTGTCCCCACATCCCGCCAATTGCACTCCACAAGATTTAGTTGACTTTAGAATCAAATTTAACTTCAAAGTCAACTAAATCTTGTGGGCGTAATGTGCGGAGTACAATGAAGGTAGGTATGGATATATCGGTTTGGAGTAGGAGTGTATTCGTGAAGTTAAGGTGATGGGAACTATTATTTTTTTAAACGGAAATAGGAGGGATCTTGATCAGCCCATGACATTGAGATGCCCTCAATGTCATGTCATGGGAACAATGTATTTTAAGAAACAATATTGGGGAGTATTCATCTTGAATTGATTGTTAATTCCTTGTATAACTTCTTTTCTTGTAGACTTGATTTCTCTATATATTTTATTTCTTTAGCACTATGCTTGGTTCAAAAAATTTAGAAGGAAAAGAAAATAAAATGATTTTTTTCTCATTTTCCTCACCAAAATGAAAGGAACGAATTTGGGTTTCTCTCTAATTAGTACATTTGTCTTCTTATTTTCTTTTCCCTCCATTTTTGTTATCTTTTCCTCTGTAACCAAACAAAGAAAATTATTTTTTACTTTATTTTTTTCCCTTTCGAATTCCTTGGACCAAATATAGTTTAAATGGTTTTGGTTAAGTAGGTTCTTATATACTTCGTATACATTTTTTGTACAGCTCTTTTAATTAATCGAAAAATATTCAGAAATATTTATCTGGAGTCTAGACACATAATTTCAAAATTTGTCATGGTACATATTCAGATCTGTTTCTTCGATGATCGAAAACAAATTTTGTATTCAATCATACGTCATCATATGAATGAATTTGTTGTTTGGATCGTGCAACCCAAAAATCAGAGTCAAATGTTATCTCTTGCTTGATGTTTGATCGTGCAGCATCATCATTAATTCATTACTTCAATTTGGAGTATATTTTACAGTTTCTGTTAATTAATCTCCCAATGGTGTGAATTTGTCTTAAGCATAGCAACCAACGGAGGATTCGAGTTCTTTGTTTGATATGCATGACGTACTTGGTTGGTGGAATTAATGAATGTTTAATTCTGAATAATGTGTTATTTGTCCCTAATTTGAGCTGTAATTTGATCTCAAGGTACTAAATGAGACTGATTGGTTGGTTAAGTTCAAAGGAAACTTAGGTGTGTTCCGGAATCGCTACACTATGTTAGTGAATGGTGCGGGAAACAATTTACTAATCCCACATGCAACAATCAAGAAGAATCGAATTCAGATCAGACCTACTTCGATATCATGTTAAAATCTTGATGGGCCAAGAACAATGGGGATAAAATTAATCACTTGGGGATCTACTATTCTGATCCAAAATCTTAAGCTGATAGGCAGGGTTCACCGTTCTATATATGTTTGAGGTATTGTTCTTTAATTTTCCGAGGTAGGAACTCCAACACAGCCAACACTCCCCCCCTCAAGTGTTAACTAGCGTTGCCTAGTTAGCACTTGGACAAACGGGTCTAGCATCTCACGTCCAAACAAACAAGAAAAATCGAATCCAGACTGGACCTGCTTCGATACCATGTTAAAATTTTGGTGGATCGAGAACAACGAGAAAAGTGTCGTGTAAAATCAATCACTTGCATATAAAATTGAGATCTACTATTCTAACACAAAAATTTAAGTCAATAGGTAAGGTTTGACACTTCTATATATGCTAGTAGTATTCATCTTTTTTTCCGATGTGAGAACTCCAACAAATTCCAAACTCTGTCAACACAATACTCGAAACGAAAGTACAGAGACTCTTTACAATACTTGCATTCTGAAATGCCTTTGTACAAACTAAATGTTCACCATCACTGGACATTATTCCGACCACTAGACATTATTCAAGTACCGTTTAGAAAATAAAAAGGTTTAAGCATTACATAGATAAATGACATATTTTTAGTACTATTTAATGCAAATTTTACTTAATATATGGGAGCTTTATAACATCAATTAGAATATTTAAATATCCAATTTCATTAAAAACTAGTTTAACATCACAATATTTGACGGAGAATATAAACAAAAAATATCCAAAAGTAGCAAATTTATATAAATATATGTGGAGTAATATACTGCATAATAAACAATACTGACATACTCCATCCATCTCAAAAATCATGAATTATTCTAGTTTCCCGATAATTTTTATTTATTTATACTTGATTTATGTATAAATTTATAAATAAAATAAATTTTTTCAATAAAATATTGCATATCCTTTGAAGTGAGAGAATATTTTCGAATGAGTAATAACTAATACTCCCTCCGTTCTAGAGCATTTGTCCACTTTCATTTTTACACATCATCCAATACACTTCTTTAATCCATTTTATCTTATAATTTGTATATTAAAAAATTATAGAAATTATATATTAATAATCTATATGTTAAGACAAATCAAACAAGATCACATATGACTATATTTAGGCTTACACATTGAGAGAATTTGATGAGTCAAAGTGTTTAGATGAACAGTTCCAAAAGTCAAAAGTGAACAAAAACTGAGGGACGGAGGAAGTACGTTTCTCCGTGATAAATTATTTCATTGAAAAACTTACAATAGAGAAAATCAATGGGGGGCAACACCATTGGTGCAAGAAACGATGCAAAGCAGAAGTGTCTCCATTCATTTTTTCACAATAAAAATTGGAATACATCTCCTATGTCCTAACATATATGTTCACCACACTTCAAATAATCTACAATTTTAAAATTATCATACTTACAAATTGGTGGATAAATAAAAAATAAGTTACATCATTTAAAATTAGATAAAAAATTCTACAAAATAAGATGCAATAAGAATACTTTATTTTATGAAATGATCACTGAAAATAAGTAAACAAACAAAAGTTATCGAAAAGTCAAAACTCGAAATAGTACAGTTATGTTGGGATTCCTCCAAGTCCCACACCGGAGGGAGAAGAAAAAATGGACCAAAATATATAGGTTCACCCAACCCCATTAGTATGAGGCCTTTTGGGTGGTGCTCAAAAACAAATCTGTGAGGGCTTGACCTAGAGCGGACAATATCATACTAATGCGGGGTTGGGATGAGGGCACGCACAGTCCCAACACGTTAGTACCCAAGGGACTCCGTAACTATAAGAGCACTGGTAATGCTCCTCACGCCCACCGGCGTTACGGGGCGTTAAACGCCCCGGGGGCGTGANAAAAAAATTAAATTTAAAAAAAAACCTATAAAATCCCCCATTCTCATACATCTTCCTCACACCTCTCTCTAACAAATATCTCTTTATTACTATATATTCTCTCAAAAAAAATTATTATTTATTATAAATATTTATAAAATATTATTTAAAAATGGGTTCATCTTCCGACGATGAAAGAAGAGCTTTATTTTTTCGTTGTTTCGCGACGAATTGTATTCAATGGTGGGAAGATGGCCAAGAAGAAGCCGAATCCTCCCGACGACGGACCCGACGCCAACGCCTAAACCGTGATCGAGAGGCCGCCCACGCTTCACTTCTAAACGACTACTTTAATAATCCGTGTGTTTATACACCGGAAGATTTTAGTAAGCGTTTTCGGATGAGTCGTCCTCTAGATCGTCCGTCGAAATGTTATTCTCAGACAAAAATGAGGAATATCATGTACGCATGTATTATTCTTCATAATATGATCATAGAGGATAACGGGTCTGCGATTTGTCAATACAACCCGGACGAGGAGGTGCCAATGTACGAAGAAATCACCGAAGAAAAGAAGCGACGCAACGGCCAAGAAATTCGAAGCCGAGAGATTCACAATGCACTAACGGCGGATTTGATCGAGCATATCTTTAATCGTTCGAATAATTAGTGATTTCTTTGTACTGTTGTTTTTTTATGTAATTTTTTTAATGTTTTTTTTATGAATGTAAGATTTTTTTTATAATGAATTTAATTTTTTTTATGCAATAGTGTCATTGCGATTAATTAAAATAATAAATTAATTTAAATTTATAAATTTAAATTTAGAAGATGTATATTTAAAAATGTAAAAAATGAAGGTTTGAAGCCCCAGTTTGAAGCCCCGGGGCTTCAAAACCATTTCCAGTGAATTTTGGGTGTAAGTTAAAGCTGACGTGGCAGAGAGAGAAAGTTTGAAGCCCCGGTTTGAAGCCTCGGGGCTTCATGACCATTACCAGTGCTCTAAGATGGAGGAAACATATAATTTGAAATTAAAACCAAATTGAGGTTCCGAACAGTATCCAAAGCTGGGTAAGATGTGTAGGCAGCCAGCCCTAGCCCTACCCCCAAGAGGGAGCTGAGAGTGCCCCCAAATGCCTCATTGTAGTCCAGTTGGAAATAGTGTGTAGTCCAAAAAAATTACGGAGTAATTAAGTTATCGGGTAAAATGCGTTAGAGCTCACAACTCACAAGGGCAAAAATTAAAATTGCTTTGAACCTAAAAAAAATCTTAGAGGGACGAAACAAATTTATTGGAGTATTAAAATATAGAATAAATTACGTAAAAGGTCCCCAATTATGGTTCGTTTTACATATTTAGTTCCTACATATCAAATATCAATAATTTAGTTCTTATTTATTATATTGTTTTCCACAAATAGTCCTTTATTAACATTTCTGTTAAAAACGTGGATAAAATTGTAAATTCACGCTTTTCTCTCTTCTCAATTAAACTTCCTCCCTCCTCTCGCACTTCTTTCCCAAACATGTCGCTAAGTTTGAAGCTTTGAACCCAAAACTGAAATCATCATTCCTCTCTAAATTTATTCGTCTTCTTGGTGGAATCCAAAATCAAAGCCAGTAACCTTCATGGATGCGTTTTAAGGTTATTTTCTTTGCTATTTCCTGAGACTAACCCATAAAACTCATTCACGAAGGTTATTGGTTTTGATTTTGGATTCCACCATTAAGATGAACGATTGAGTGAGGAGTGATCGTTTTGGTTTTGGGTTTAGAGCTTCAAACTCAGCGACAATTTTGGGAAATGAGTGCGAGAGGAGGGATGAAGCTTAATTGAGGAGAGAGAGGAGCGTGAATTTACAATTTTATCTATATTTTTAACGGAAATGTTAACAAAGGACCATTTGTGAATAATAATATAATAATTGGAGACTAAATTATTCATATTTGATATGCAAGGACTAAATATGTAAAATGGATTATAACTAGAGACCTTTTATGGAATTTACTCTAAAATATATTTATCATTAGCTTGGAATTAAAATGAAATTGATGGGAGGACCATTTGTAAATTTTTTTACATATATTCTAGGGGCAGGAACATTCTAAGAACAATTGAATGTTCCAAACTGGATTATAATACTCTCCATCTCTCCTCTAATAGATATCACACTTCAAACAATGTAGAGAAATCATCACTTTGAAAATTATTTGTATTCATATTGATATGGAAATAAAAGGTGTAAACTGATCTAAAAAAAAGTATAAACTATATGATGGGAACCTAGCCCATCGAGGCATTATAAGTGGTTTGAGCGTAAGATAGGTACACAACCCAAGTTAGGGTCCATACCTTAAAAAAAGGATCCGACCCAGAGATAATATAGTAAATGGGCCGGTGAGGTGAGAAGATCTGTCCATATAAAGAACGGAACCAGGGGAAGAGAGAAGGACGGGCATGGGAAGATGGGATGGACCTCGGTCCGATAAGATTTGCGTAAGAGCATTATAAGATCCTTCAGTGTGGCTTGCCGTGGTGCACCGTGATGGCAACCAAATGCCACATCTACCTCTACCACGGCGTGCCCCCCGTCAGTGTGACCATGATGGAGGTGATGCCCATCACGGTCACCACGACCCTTTCGTCCCCTAAATTAAATTAGCTATTTCAACGGCTAGTTTAATTTTTTATAATAGTATTTTTTCCAATCCTTTATTTCAACCCCAAACCCCTCACCCCCTTTAAAAATCACCCCTTCTGTCAACCTATTTCATATACAAATCTTTCTCATCTCTATGAATATTTTTTGAAATCACATTGTGGATTCTAATTATTTACAATTTCTCGAGTGACAAACCAGTTATTAATGAGTTCTCAACAAGTTCCGAGAATGATGGGACCGACACTTATCCTTGTAAACGATGTTGAGAGCGTACTTGAAACACAATCTACCCGAAAATCCAAAGGGAAAGTTGTGCTCAATGAAGGGCCGACTAGTTGGGGGGGACGAGCGGGGACATCGGCAGAGGAGGATGCGTTGGCTTGAGCGTGGGGGAACGTTTCAGAAAACCCGATAAAATATATTCTTTCCTTAATATTTTTACTTACAATTTTTTGCACTTACAATTTTTTTTGGCGATTAGGGAGGGCCCAAAATACGGACATTTTTTAAGCTAGGGTGACTACTCATTTCCACATCATTATGAACGCGGAGCCCTACTGCCACGTCGACACAATCTCCTCCAATTACTGGTTTACTGCGACAAAGCGGCATTAATGATGAAGTCAAGATGTTTTAAAAACGACATTGGACACATACCATGCCCAATATAATACATCTTTCCCACATGTGAAGGCGTGGGAGATATTGTGTGTGCACCTAAAGTGGGATCCTATACCAAATGCGATCTTCCAGATGAAAAGGACCAAGAAGTGGGAGTCTGAAGATTTAAATAGCCTCGTGGGGTGTGATGCTCGTTGGACCTAACATTGCGGAGTGATGACGACGACATTGCGACTCCTATAGAGCCGACACGGCCTATCGACAGGCATAAAGGCGAAGAAGACATCTTCTTCGATGGTCCCTAGACACTAAGGGGCAAGTATCGACGACCTCATCTCCACCATGGTTGCCTTCAACGAATTTTTTTCCGGACAAGATTCGGTGAAAAAGTCCAGCTGCCGACGAGTCACTTTGCCTAGAGCACGAACGTAATGAGCACGAAGAATACGAGATTTTGATTGCCGATTGTTAATCATCTGTCACATTTAGAACATGCGATATACTAGAAATCAAGGATAAAATTACCTCTGTGGTGTGATGGACTCTGATAGAAAAATAAAAAAACTGACACAAACTAAGTGGCGCTGAATAGAATGGCGTGATGGGTGTGATTGGCGAGATGCACACCAAATGATCTAGAAAAATGCTAGGGGTACACCAAAGGTGTACCCCATTTGTCCACCACCCCTCTATTACCACAAAAATGGGCAAGAAATTTAAAAAAAATTAAATAAATAAAAATAAAATAAAAATGAATGATGGAGAAAGGGGTGTGGGACAAATGCCCCTAGCATTGCTCAATGATCTAATATGGGTCAAGCGAAATGATACCTTCTAAGTTCTAATAACGAACATGGAAACTATTACAGCCACGTACACACCAACAAATCAAAAGATCGAGTGGGTGACAGTTGGTGTGGTGGGGGCTCGAAAATGGGAGGCTGGGGTTTCGCCGCGCCCGCTGTTTTATTCCCCACCTATATATACGATTCTGCATTTTTTTCTACACGCTGCTGCTTTATGTACTTCTCCCCTTCCTTTAGATGTCTTTCACTTTCATATTATGGGGTTTAATTAACCATCTTGCTCAAAAAATATTTTATAGAGTTTTACCATCTTGTTCAAAAGTACTCCATATAAAATGTAAGGTTATTAATAGTCACAGAGTATTCATTATCAGATCATCAAAATTAAAAATAAAAAAATAATACGGAGTATATACTACCCCCTCCGTCCCGAAATTGAATACAATTTTTTTGATTGACTATTTAATAAAATAAAATATTCTTTTCGCTTCTCATTTTGTAGATTTTGATGTAATTTTTTTGATACGAAACTTATTCATGTATTAATTTATAAATAAAATGATTTAAAAAATTGAGAATCTTGCCTATAATCGAATTATTATAATCAAATATTTTTCTCTAGAGTGCGTATAGTATCTAGTACTACAGTGGGGCTATAGATATCCGATCCTACAGATGGGACTTCTCTGCAATACTCTTGTCTCCCCCCTCCTACATATACATACCCCACGTAAAAAAATGTACTACTGTAAGTATTTGACTTTTCAGCGGAAGTATACCTAAATGTTACCTCAAGAAATGGTATTTTTACTGTTCACAGGCACAAAACATCATTTCAATCCAAAAAAATTGTAATGACATTTTGTGTCATTTTAAATCATCACACTAATATTACAATATCATAAAATATTGGTACATGGTTTCGGAGTATAAAATAGAGTACAATTTTTAGAGTAGATATGCTTTAATCCAAAGATTTTACAGCATTAGGTGTACCTAAAACTTCACCCATTTTATTTTTGACATTATTCTTCTTAGACTACCTAAAACTTCACCCATTTTAGTTTTGACATTATTCTTCTTAGACACCTTCACATACAACCTAGGTTTGTGCAATCCACAAACAAATGTAACATTGTAACTTCTTTGCGTTAAAAAAATGAAAAAATAAATTGAAACAACTCTTTGTCAATTACTCGTACAAAAAACATCAACCAAGCCCGCTATTGAATTATTCCTTCCGACTTCCATTCCGTCCTAAGACGATCTTCTCATGTTTGTTTACGGGGTTTAACTGGTGTTATTGTTAATTTAATTTATTTGGTTATAGGTGTAAGATTAAAAAATAAAATATATATATTTAAAGACAACATGGAAAGTTCTACAAAACAAATGGTGATAAAACTATATTATTTTATCAAATAACTAACGAAAATATGTTATATAAAGAAAATGATTAAAGTTTGGTCGTGTAAATAATAACTAGGAAGAACATTTTAGAGTGGATAGAGAACTATGGTAATAATCTCCCGATCCCAAAAAATGTTACAGTTCACTATTCAAGAATCACAAGAATTTTTGTCTATTTTTACATTTTCATCGATTATTTGAAAAAATAATATATTCTTGTCACTTCTCATTTTGAAATTTTTTTGACATAATTTTTCAATATGTAAATTTTATTTTTATTTTTATACCAATCTTCAAATAAAATAATTTGAAAAACTTTAAAATTTCACTTCGTTTTGCGTAGTGTGGCAACCATTTTGGGACGGATTGAGTATTTACTATCCTGGAGTATTATTATTCACTGCATAAATTATATTTTCTGTCTCAAAAAAAGACTCCTAATTGATATTCAGATGTCAAATTTAATTTTACTTTTCTTTATACATTTTTTCCATCATTTGAGAAAATAAAATAACCTTATCACAATTTGTTTTGTGGAACTTTTATTATTGTTTTTTAATATATATAATTTTTATTTTTTAATTACACAATATGAGGTCTCTGTGTACCGCAATATATACTGTACAACCGGCTGTATGGTGTTTCCTGTATATCCACGAAGAATGCTCATTTACGAGTAATTGAATGTTCATTATCGAGCAAGTGAATCCTTATTCTCGAGTAACTGAATATTCATTTTCCTAAACTTTAGTTATGCTCGAAATTGAGCAATTAATTTGGTTGCTCAAAAACGAATACTCTTTTATTTGAAAAATGAGTAATTAGTTATTCGACAATGAGTGTTGATGCAGATGTACGACAAATATCGTACATTCAGATGCAAGTTATACCACATAATTTTAAGTTTCATTTCCTTTTAGTTTATGCTATATATCTTTTTTTTCTCAAACCATATTTAGGACTGCAATATTTGTGTGACTCACACTTATTAGTTTTAAATTTTAATTTCACTATACAATTTTGGGCACGGTTCCGTTGACACTTGCCAATAGTGCCACTAGCGATGTCACTGCATTTCTGGATAACCTTCGGTACTCCGTTTTACAAATTAAAATTGATGATTCTTACCCACTCATCACCTAAATCTTCCACTCCAGCCCCACTCCCTGCCACCATGCCACCCCAACCCTAAACCCCCCTCCACATGTGTGGCTATTATGCATCACGAATGCATAATAGCCACACATTTGGAGGGGTAAAAGGTGTGTCTAGGGTGGGGGGCGTAGAGGTCAGGCTTGGGTAGGGGTGCGTGGGGTGGGGGGATAGCGACTAGAAACTATTAATTTTGTAAATGAAGCATCGGAGAAGCTTCAAATGAACGAGTGTCATTTGTTGACATTAGATTTCAGTGGCAACAAAACCTATTTTACAATTTTACATTTATTAGTTTTGTGTCATTATCACATGTAAAAAAAGGCGAGATAAAGTGAAAAATATTTTTAATTAATATTCTTTGAGAGGTAGAGATTAACATAAGTAATTTAATGTTTCTTAATTAAAACAAAAATAATTTTAGATTATACTTTTCAATAGCATATATATAATTTTAGATTATCTCTAAACTTCTTATGGCACTATTAGTTTGTTTATCAAACAACATCACTTTATGTCTATCTTCTGTTGTTTGCTGCCTTTGTGAAATTGGTATTCCTTTTCGATGGAGATGAATGAAATTGTGCAAAGTGCGTGTTGCAATAACAATTTGAATTCGGTGCTCCTGTTTCATTTGAGGCATCCTATGGTGCAAAAGTAGTTTTTTGTGTATGAAAAATAATAATATTTTTTTTATCTTAAAGGCATTTATTGAGATAAAGTGACAACAACAACAACAACAACAACAATAATAATAATAATGATAATAATGATAATAATAATAATAATAATAATTTATAACAACAAGAACAATAATGGGAATAATATAAAAATACACACAAAATTAAATTTTTTTAAAGATTTTCTAATTTTTTTTCAGTTTCTTTTAATTTTTCTAGTTTCTTCCTATTTCTTCTAGTTCTTTCTAGTTTCTTCTAATTTCTTTCAACATCCAGCTCTTTTTTTCCAGTTCTAAAGAATAGACTCTTATTAAGTTTGTGTCATTGAGATAGAGTGAAAAACATTTTTAATTAATATTCTTTGAGAGGTAGAGATTAACACATGTAATTTTATTCGGTGGGGGTTCTAGTGACACCCACATTTGGTGACACTAGCGGTGCCACTACCATGTTGGAGTACTTCCGGTGCTCCGTTCATAAAATTAATGGTTCCTACTCCTCCTAACCCACCCCTAAACCCCCCACCCTACCCCGCCCCTGCACCCCCACCCCGTCGTAAGCCCCCCCACAAAATGTGTATAATAGCCACACATTTTGTATGGGGGGCTTACGGCAGGGTTGGGGCGGGGGTAGGATGGGGGTTTTGGGGGGTAGGAACCATTAATTTTACGAATGAAGCGCCGGAAGTACCCCTAAATGGCAGTGGCACCGGAGTGTGACCGTACTCCGGTGTCACTAGAACCCCACCGAATTTAATTTAATCAAACAAAAATAATTTTAAATTATACTTTTAAATACTTTTATGGAGATGCAGGGTATCGATCCCCGTACCTCTCGCATGCTAAGCGAGCGCTCTACCATTTGAGCTACATCCCCTTTTGATTACACAAAAGAATAATTTAAGTAAGACGATAAAAATAATTAAATAATAACATTATTAAAAAGAAAAATAACTCAATCAAAAGTATAAAAATGTAAAAGCGAATAAAACGGAGTCATCTTTGTGCATGTTTGAGAAGTCTTATATTATAAATTTAGATAAAAAATGTTTTATATATTTATTTTTTGTGATTAATTTGATTACAATGTAGGGCTTGAACGTAGATAAATATCTTTGTGAATCTTGGAGACTGCTTTCTCTACCACTCAATCTTGGGTGCCATTGTGTATTCTTTATATATACATTTACAAGTTAAATGGTGCTCATTTTGTACATTTTTTTATAATAATAATATTAATGAAATAAGAATAATATAAAAAAATGCACATAAATAATTTTTAAATAAATGTTGGAAAAGAATCTGATAGAGTTATATTCCGTAACAAACTTGAAAGAGTTTGAAGTTATTGAAAGATATTAGAAGCAATTGAAAGAACAGAAGAATTTGAAAGAAACATAAGAAGTTGGAAAAAATTTGAAGTCGAGCTAAGGATGCATTTTGGGGGGGGATATTTTCTTAGTAAACTAATTTATATGGAAGAATGATTTTTGCAAAATATTATTTTCCCCACTTTTTGAGATTGTTTGGTAAAAAGAATTTTATTTAAATTAACATTTTCCATTATTTGTTAGAGAGAAATTTTTTTATATTAGTAAGTTGTTGATATTTGAATAAAAATAATGATGTTTGTGGACAATTTTAAAATATTTTTAGCAGCACAATCAAAACTTTATTTAAAAGGAGTGGAGTAGTTAACCAAAACAATGATCGGGAAAATTTTATGGACAAGTTGCGTCTCCTAATGCATTATTTATGGAAATAATTGTACATATAATGTATTATGCGAGAAAATTTTAAGACCAAAATATGGGTAAATTGATAGTATGGTGTAAAAGTATGCGTTGACAATGTGATAAGAAAGTGATGATAGTAAAATATGTTAGTGTGATCAGTTAACCGTCCAAGATTCACGGCAGCACACTGGTCGCCGGCGGCGACAAATGACAATGTTGTGGTGATATTGTGACAATTACAATGTGACAATGTGGTGATTGTGAAAGTGTAACAATGAGAGTGTATGTTTCTATTTTGAGTTTTAAAAACTTATGACTCATATTTTCGTAATTTTATACTCCCTCCGTTCCTTAAAACTCTTCCGCCCTAAATTTTTGCGCACCTCAATAATCGTTTTTACTCCCACCTAAAATATCTAAAATATATCCCACTATGTAGTTTATTGCGGGTAGAAGTTGTTTTAGGGGTATTTTAGACATTTTAGGTGGGATAGAAGTATTTTATGGGCTGCGCAAAAAATTAAAACGGAAGTGCTTTGTGGAACAGAGGGAGTAGTTTTTTACTCATATCTAGAGAGTTCTCCAAAAAAGATTTACTCCATCCGTCCTAAAATTATCTTCCCACTTCCCTTTTTTTCCCGTCCTAAAACTACCTTCCCACATTCAATAAAAGATACAAAGAGACCATTATACCCTTTTCACCATTTACTCCCCAACCATTCACTTTCTTTTTCTCTACTTTTTCTCCCCTCTATCTTCCATGTCTTTCGAAGTCATAGATCGAATCATGAGATCTACTTCTCTCGTCTCTCTTTCTTCTCCCTGGAAAACAATTACCGTCCCTCCTCTCAATCTACTTTCTTCTTTACATTCTCTCTTAATTTCTCTCTTCTGTCTTTTCATTTCATCTTCCTCTTCATTTTTTTGAAATGAAATAGTTTCTTCTTCCTCTGACGCGGTGGGAGTGGGGGATCGAGAGTAGATCTGGTAGATTCAGTGTCAGATCTTGAAACGGGGCTTCCGTAAAATGCACGCGCAGAACCAATGTCAAATATCCAAGCTCCAACAATGGTGGTCGTAGAACGGAAATTAGGCTCCTCCTCTGGGTTGCCATACGAAAGAGTTTTTCCTCTCCATTTTCTTGATGGTGGTCCCTGGTCATGTTGGACTTTAACCCAAATCTAAAACATAAATTATTTAGTTTTACCTTTTTCATCTTCTAGATTTAGTTGTTGGATGTGATTGTATTATTTTCAGGGTTAACTCACAACTGGGGATTTGTATTTAGATGAAATCTTATCTTCATTGTTTTCTCTAGACAAGGATGATTGGGGGGCATTTTAGGAAAGTCAAAGCATAATTTACACTCTCTTAAAAATGGGCTCAGGTCAAACCGGGAAGGTCGATTTAGGACGGAGGGAGTATCTTTCTAGTTTTAGCAATTTTTGTGTGGTTCAACTTCTTTCTCAATTTCCTCTGTAACACTTTCAACCATACAATTTCATTTTTTTTTAAATTTATACCAAATCCAAATGGAACACTTTTTTGGGATGGAAGGAGTAGATGAAACAAGATTTTTAAGAAAAGGCCTTAAACACTTAGGTTGTTGGGGTTTAACTTGGAAAATTTACCTAAATAGTACTTAAAACATAGTAACTTTTTCAATATAGTATCACATGTTTTTATTTCTCAATGTATAACCACTTGTCATTATCTATTGGACATTGTAAAAACGAAAACATTAACGAAGAAGAATGTGATTGCATACGAAGCAAGAGAAACGTGAGAAATTGATGAAAGATGATAAATTGGAAAAACGAAAAATTTAAATGAAGAAGAAACAGATAGGGCTGGGTTGGGAAAACCGAAAACCGCAAACCGAACCGAAACCGATCGAAACGAGCTAGAAAAAAAACCGAACCGAAAAAACCAAAACCGAATGTAAAAAAACCGAACCGAACCATTAGTGTTTGGTTCCGTTTTGGTTTTCACTTTGAAAAACCGAACCGAACCGAATAAACCGAACTTTCTTAGATACTTCACTTTTTTTATATAAATATATGTGATATGTAGAAAATCATAGAAATATAAATGCAAATAAATTTTTAGTCGATTAAAATTATTTTCTTAACTATTAATTAAACATTTTAGCCATAATATTATAAACTTTTAAAAAATCTAAGAATATAAATACCAATAGCTAATCCAAATATAGAATTATATTAACATTAAATATTGATACGAGTAATTTACATATTTATATAAAAAAAATACTTTGATGTTATAATGAAAATGAAAGTATTATACCAAAAAACACAAATTCTTCGCAATTAATTTTACATACGATGTCTTTGGAAGTATTTGGAATCTCCTAAATGTTTGTTGGGTACTCAACACATATTTTTTTTATGTAAAATTGAACCGAATGATACAATAACCTTCCGTTTGATTTTTGTTTTTGTGTAAAACTCAAACCAAAAAACCAAACCTAACACAACATATTGTTATTGCTCCATCAAGTTAGTGTTTTTACAATTTTTTAATGCTTATAAATTTCTACTTTTATAAACCGAAAAAACCGAAAAAAACCGAAATAAAAACCGTATAAAACCGAACCGAATAACCAACGGTTTACATATTTTTTATGCAAAACCGAACCGAACCGAACCGCCAATTTACCTTCCGTTTTGTCTTTGGTTTTAGGTAAAAACCGAACCGCAAAAACCGAACTCACCCCTAGAAACAGATCGGGAGCGGATTCGTATACACGATACAAGATGTCTTGCTAGTATGGGTTGAAAATTTCTATTGGGCCTTAATTAGTGGACAGGGAAATTGGGTCTACAAAATTAGATTCAGCCCAATTTTACAAAATTCCAACGATTTAAACCAAGCACGTTTGAATGGTCCGTGAGGTTCGTCATGGGATGAAATTTGTACGGAGTAACTTCCGATTTTTTGCAAAATTTTCAATTTCTTTTCTAAATTATTTCAGTTTTTTTTTAAAAATGAGATTGCATTATAACTGAGTCAGGAACAAAATGTCAAAATCAAGAGGGATCTTTGATAAAAGCACCTCATTTCAAAACTCTAACTAGATAAGAATAAAATATTCTTGTCACTTTTTGTTTATAGAATTTTAATTTATTTTTTAAACATGTAATTTTTTTAATGGCATTGATTATATTACACTGTAATATCTTTAATATTTGTTCCAAAAGGTGAAATAGGTGAATAGCTCACACCTTGCCCAACGGGATTGTAAGAGGATGTTAATCATGGTGACTCAACCCGCAACGCAGTCTGAAACTAGTTTTCATTGCGCTCAAAGAGTTCCCCTCATTTTTTGAGAGGTTGCTCTCACGCTGTCGCTAGTGAGGCTCGATCATTGGTCTCTCACTCTCTTGTTCCAAATTCGACCTCTGAGACCAGGTTGTTCTTAGAGTAGAGGAAATGGGTGTGACACCCACCTGCGTCAACCCTGATTTTAACGCCCGGAGGCGTTAAACACCGCCCCCCCTAGGGCTTCAAACAGGTGTGACTCCCTCAGCGTCAAATGTTTAACGCGATGCTCCCCTCCCCCAACGGCCAAAAACGGCTACTTTAGCCGTTAAACCAAAAAAAATCTAAATTAAAAAAACCTATAAATTCCCCTAAAATAAACCTATCTCTCACACATCTCTCACTATCTTCTCTCTACAATTCTATCAATCTTTCATATATTTGATTATTTATTATAAATATTTATAAAACATATTTTAAAAATGGGATCATCTTCATCCGATTATGAAAAAAGATCTCTCATTTTTCGTTATTTCGCCACGAGTTGTTATCAATGGTGGCAACAAGGTGAAAAAGAAGAAACCGAATTCTCCCGACACCGGACCCGGACCCGACGACAACGTGTAAACCGAGTTCGAGCGGCTGCCCACACTTTACTTCTCAATGACTACTTTAATACTCCGTGTGTTTATACACTGGGGGATTTTAGTAATCGTTTTCGGATGAGTCGTCCTCTCTTTTTACGCATACTCGCCGATGTTGAGTGCGAGGTGCCTTGGTTCACCCAACGCTTTGACACGAGAGGCCGACGCGGGATTAGTAGTGTCCAGAAGTGCACTGCCGCGCTTCGCCAGATGGCGTACGGGACGACATCTGATATGTTCGACGAATACTTGAAGATGTCATCTCAGAGCATCAGGTCCTCTGTTTATAAATTTTCTAAAGCTATTATTCAAATTTATCATAAAAGATATTTACGCAAGCCTACAGCGAGCGACATTCCGCAGTTAAAGGCAAGGCATGCCGCTAAAGACGGTTTTGTCAACAAGCTTGGGAGCATTGATTGCACGCTTTGGGAATGGAAAAATTGTCCCACTGCGTGGCATATTCAATTCTCCCGGGGGGATCATCCCAAGACTACTATCATGCTCGAAGTTGTTGCTTTAAATGACCTGTGGTTTTGGCACGCTTTTTTTGGTGTTGCGGGCTCGAACAACGACATCAATGTTCTCGATCAATCGCCTGTTTTTGACAATTGGATTAATGAGACCGCACCCGACTCGTCTTTTGAGATTAGAGGGACGCTTTACAAGCGTGGATATTATTTGGCCGATGGAATATATCCAGATTATTCCACGATTGTCAAGTTCCTCTCCGAACCAATGAGTCTTAAACGCCAGACCTACAAAAAAGCTCAGCAGGCGGCGAGAAAAGATATTGAATGAGCCTTCGGGGTCTTGAAGGCTAAGTGACACATTATAGTTCGTTTGTTGAAATGTTTTTCTCAAACAAAAATGAGGAATTTCATGTACGCATGCATTATTCTTTATAATATGGTCGTAGAGGACAACATGTTTGCGATTTGTCAATACAACCCGAACGAGAAGGTGCTTATGTACGAAGAAATCGACGAAGAAAAGAAACGAAGAAACTGCCAAGAAATTTGAAGCCGAGAGATTCACAATGCACTAACGGCGGATTTGATCGAATATTTCTTCAGTCGCTCGAATAATTAGTAATTTGTTTGTAGTGTTGTTTTTTATGGATGTAACATTTTTTAAATGAATGTAACTTTTTTTATGAATGTAATATTTTTTTTAATGAATGTAATTTTTTTATGCACTATTCTCCTTTCAATTATTTTGAATAATAAAATATTTAAAATTTATTATTTTAAATTTAGAAGATGTATTTTTAAAAATGTAAAAAATGAAGGTTTGAAGCCCCTGTTTGAAGCCCCGGGGCTTCAAACCTATTTCCACTGAATCTGTGAGGTAAATTAAAGTTGACGAGGCAGAGAGAGAAATTTTGAAGTCCCGATTTGTAGCCCCAGAGCTTCATGGGTATTTCCAGTGCCCTCACATTGCTGTTAGTATCCTCATACGGGTAAATCTCAATATACACCCTCAAAAAGTAGTAAAAAAGTAATTTGCACCGTCACTTTTTCTAAATTTCATAGTGCACCCTCAAAAGTTATGATGGCTTCCACCATCCCCTACCGTCCATTGCCGTTAACTGCAAGAATATTAACCTCAGGAGCTATTCTCGTTCTGCTCCATCTCCTCGATCCTCTCCGGTCATTCCTCTGCCCGAGAAAAGGCTGCAATTTGCATCGTAACCCTTGCTTCTTCCGGCGATTATTACCCATTGGTAAAACGAACAAGAGCGAATTTGAAATGGGCTTGCTTGTAAAGTTGATGCAGTCCGCTCAGTGCATTGGTGTCATCGGTCGTGGCTGGAGGCAGTAAGGATTTCCAGAAGCAGCTTATGGATGCCGGAGTTTATGGGTATTTGCAGAGGTTTGCCGTCATATGCGACCGGAGTGGAAGCCAAAAGGTGTTGATTTTTGACACACCCTCAGAAATTATAATAGCTTTACTCCATTCCGTATTTATATGTTAGAAGGGGCTAAAAAGGCACTAAAATTACTACAGCAGTTAACGTCAATGGATGAATTGGGATGATGGAAGGTTAAATGGAAGCTATTATAATTTCTGATGGTATGTTATGAAATTTGAGAAAAGTGAGGGTGCATATTACTTTTTGTTAACTTTTTTAGGGTGCATATTGAGATTTTCCCATCCTCATACTGTCTTACCTAATGACACACAAAGAATAAATGCATCTACATTCGTTGGGACTCAAATATGGGCAAACTTTTCCAAGAATAATGAGAAGTGAGTTTCCTATTACTCATGCCAAAGGAGAAATTATATTACCCACATATTATTATTTTTTATCTTACTATATACAATGGTAAGATGATAATATGAACAGTGTTCCCGCCCATTTGTTAAGGTACAGTAGTCGCATCACTTTGGACCGCACATTTCGCCCATTAGCTTCCTGCATACTCTTTCTACGGATGACACGGTGAAGCTTCCCGCATACAGTTTCTTTTGAAGAAAGAAAATTTCAACCTTATTTATAAAGAAGTACATATCTCGATCGTAGCATTTTGTTACTAAAATTCCGCCGGATCAGCGGATCTTCGCCTGGAAGCAGCTTGAAGACGGCCGGACCCTTTCCGACTACAACATCCAAAAAGGTAAAACGTTTAATCTAGGGTTTTGTTCTTGATGCCTTTTTGGATTCAATTTCCGTGGAATTTCATCTTTGTTGGTGCTCTCTTTGTTTGTCATTCGCTTGAGTCAACCGTAAGCTTAATCTAAATCTCTTTTTTGTTTATTTTAAGCAACTCCTATTTTGAACTAGACAAAATAAGGTTTATTTTAAAATTTAAAACCGAAGAATTTGATCTTGAAACATAATAATCAAGCACCTGGGAAGGTAAACTTAGAACACAGACGAGCTAAATTACTCTTAGTTGTGTTTTGGTCTAACTTTAGGTTAGGAGCTCTATTCAATTGCTAGCACCGAAAAGCTTTTAAAATGATTTTAGGATTAGAATGAGAAGCTATTGTGATTTGAGATTGCCAGACATTGGGAAGGTTTTACTTGATGAGGAAGCCCTTTTAGCAGCCAAAGATTTCATGCATTCAATTGCTTCCATCTGTGATCTTGAATGAAACATGATTTCTACTCATCATTCTGCAGATTTAGTTACATATATGTGTGATTTTGTAGATAAAAATTAGATCGGGTTTGGCTTCTAGACTTCTCAAGCTATGCTCAATATGTGTTCGAAGAATTGCCTCACAGAGTAACAGAGATGTATGGTCCAGGAAATCAGCAATGGCATCTTAAGGCAGAAGTTTGTTCGGGGTATTTTTGGTATTTATACTTCAATTATAGGGATATTACAACATTTAGGTTTAGCTATATATGCTGTTTTTACTCAATGGCCACAAATCATTTTTCATGGTATAATGATTGCAGCCAAATTCACAAAACGAGTGATGCCCTGAGGAGGATAGTGGTGGCTTGGATGGGTATGGAGGAAGCAGTGTTCAAAGGTCCCGGGTGATGACACTAATCTGTATCTCTATCTCTATCTCTATCTATACAAAGATACGAGGCAAATTGGAACAATAAATTGACCAATTGGAAACAGTGTTCCTGCCAGCTTCTTTTGTAAGCTAATCTCCTGTGCTCTATACGCTTTTCTTATCAGGGGCTACGCTTTTCTCTTCGATTTTATCAACAGGGACTTCGGACGAACAAGGTGGGAGACAATAACGCCGGCTAACCTTCAACCCTAGCCTCGCTGGATTCTGGCGGCACGGAGGGGCTTTGACCGGAAATTACAGTGCATCGATTGGTCTGCGATCAATGAGAAGTCAACGAGCTCAACCAGGTGCGTTTCAATGGATTACATAATCTTTTATATTCTGCAGCTTCAAGCGTTTCATCCAGTATTTTAGATCTCTGATATTGTGCAGCTCCGGCCAAATACTCTAACGGTAGAAGCCAGATTTCATCTCAATCTCCTAAAAGCATGAAAAAGATCCGGCTAAAGCATGGGTGTATGGTATATAGACAAGACGGGTAAGAGAATCTATCTTCCAATATCACATTTTCTTCATCTCCATTTGACGCCATGTCAAATTAGATGCTCTATTTTTTGTTAAGGCAATTAAATTTAATTAGTAATTTAATTTCCATTAAGGTTATAGTACTGAGTGTTTCAATGGTAGCAGCTTAGGCCAGAGTAATCTTCACTTTTCTCATTTAATCCATCACACAGACGATATTAGAAGCGAAATTGGTTGAAAATGCTATTTGGAAGGAAGAGTTGCATCAGTTGCTGGTCTAAAATTAGTTCTAGGTATTTTGTTATTTTTTGAGAAAATTGTTGCAATTTCTTTTCAAATTATCCATGATTTAGTTTTATGTTTGGATTTGGTTGTGAATGATTTGGAAACTTTTGTAGGATGATTTGGCTATTCTTTTATAGGGCGGCAGAGAGCTTATTCAAGTCCAAAGGACTATTTTTGGGTATGTAATCCTTCCCTTTGTCTTTCTCAGTTTAAAACTCGAGCATTCAATACGTAATCCTTTAATTCTGATTCTGTATGCCTGTTTTGATTTTTTTTACGATATTCTAAAGAAACTAAGATTTGGTTTGCAAACATAATTGGATCAGTAGTTAATAATTATTATTATTAATTGAAACTTTTATGGCCTTGATGTGAGGTTTTATGTGCTTTCAATGTTTAAGATCATCAAGATATGTTTTGTTGAAGTTTTAAAGTGTAGTTTGGAAATACCTAATACAATCAAACCTTGGTGCACAATGTAAATTTTTACACAATAAATATTACCTCATCATTGCCAAAGAAGCTTCTTCAGTATCTCTTTTTATTACATTATACAGATTAATTTCTGTGTATAAATTAATTTTTAAAGGTTTAATTTGTTTTCCAGTCTTTGGTCCTCTCTCTGCAAACTGGGCGACGAAAACCTTTGCCAGCCAAGGGTTTCAAAAGTAGCCAGGACGACAACAATTGGATTTCACTGGGGCGAAGAAGGTCAGGTTCTTACACAACTTTAATTTCAAATTCAATTTAATTTGGCTCCAAAAAATGGATTCAGACTGAGTTTATGGACTCCGTTCCTAGGCAGAGGTTGATAGAGTTGGACATAGGCAGTAATCTACGGTCATATATCTTTCTTTGTTCATATTTATTTTATATTTTTAATTTTATCTGAAACCTCAAAATGAATTTGCTGAATGTTGATGCATCTTGACCGAATATTAAGTAATGTTCTCTTCTCTTTTGTATTAGCTTTTTTTATTTATAGGTTTGTTTAGAAATTATGCACTATGAATTTTAAAATGCGCATATGATGGTTTATCAAGAGGGTATGTGGCTACATTGAGTTATTACATTTTGTGTTTCATTTTCGTGTCTTTAATGAGATTGTAGAGGCAAAGCTGAATTCAACACTCAAGATTATTTTGACTTTTTATGAGATTGTAGGGATGAAATTGAGATGAATACTTCACTTGATTCATCAGTTTGTGTGTTGAGGCATATGGAAGGACTATGTGATATTCATGTTGAGGTAGAGTTTACCATATAATTTTTTTGGTTGTATTAATTTTTCATTCTTAATAGAGTGAAAACTCGCTCATATTCTTTTACCTTTGTATCAAAAGCTATACCTATATATCTCTATTAACTTCTTTAGGAAGGTTTGAATGTCAATGCCTGAACTCACCGCCTCCCCTTTCCTTGAAAAAATTCACAAAAACTTTCTGGTGCAATCCAAGAAAAATAGGAAGAGGCTTGGGTCTTTTTAATTACTATCTCTTTTGATAGCTTTCCCTCCTGTTGAAATGAGTTGATTTCAGTTTTACTAAGACACTTATTAAAAAATATTCTCTATCTTATGTGCACTATGGGATAATATCTTTAACCATGTAATGATTGTCAATTGGGGGAATACAATAGTCATAAATTTATTGTTTGCTTCTATTGTGATAATAATTTGAAGTTCACAGACTCAGTGTTTAGCTACTTAATTTTCAATTTAAAATTCCCTTCCTCTTTCTCAATTTAAAATTTGCATTATATGCATGTTTCCATCTTTCTTTTTTTTTTGTAAATTTTTTTACGATCTTCAAAAGAAACTTAGATTTTTTAAGCATATTTGGATTAGTGGTAGAATAATTGTTACTAATTGAAAATTTAATTTCCTTGAGGTGAGATTTTATGTGTTTTCAAGGTCTAAGATCATCTATATATGTTTGTTGAAGTTTCTGTACTTTGGAAATGGCTAAAAAAAAATTAATACTCCGTGTGTTGGATTCTTTTTAGGCGAGAGAGAGATGAGTTTGATCTATTCTCAAAGTTGACAATGGTGAAGTCGGACGGCTAATAACAAAAGAGATTAGTATCCTGAGAATAGAGTATCGGGATAGGATCAAAACGATAACTTTGTCCATAGACGATTTAATTCATGCAATCAAAAAACTACAGACGGCGAGATAACACCATTTTCTTCTTTTTATTTTAAGTTATTTATATTTAAATAATGCTTATAAGATTTTTGGTACTTGGAGATTAGTGAGGTAGGAACCGTCAATTTTATGAACGGTGCACAAGAGCATCCTCGAGTTATCCCATGACATTAATTTCCGATGTCATGGTAACTGGCCTCTATTTTTATTGGTGTTAACTCAAATGTTTATTAAGTTTTTATCTATCATATAAATTCTTTTTTTTATTTCTCACCCGTCCACTTTATTTGAATCTAATTCATTTATATCATATGGAGTGAAATTTATTCATTGTTTCTTTAAAATAATAGTTAAATATTCATACCGTGCAACACACGAAAAGTGTTAAAGATTTTGATTTGCAATAAAGACCTTCATTCATGTAACCAAATTACGAATGTAGTTTATGAAGAAGTGTTTCAAAACTTATAACACTTCTAAAACAATCCTTCTTTTTTCTACCTTTTCAATTTATATAACCTTTTTCTTTATTAAAAATACTGAGTTTTACTTCAAAAAAAATATTGAGTAATTATATGTCAATTAATAGCCCGTGCATCGCACGGGTACGAGTCTAGTTGTATATAAATTAAATAAAATAAAATAAATTAAAAAAATTTAAAACTTTACTTTTATCATTACAACGTTAAGTTTAACGAAAAAAAAAACAACATTATAGGCTTATAGCGCTCGGACAGTGTTTGTGCAAACGTTGTGTCCGGAGAACACTACAAAGATTCCCACCCCATTCAATACCACGCTCCTACGGCGCTGCACTGTCCTTTTTGTTTTGTCTCTCCCTCTTCCCGTTTCCCATCCATCGATTAAACGATGAGGTGTGCGTGGAGGCGGACGGTGGTGCTGTTGCTGACGTGCGCCGCCGCGCTCCCTCCGCCCTGCGCTCCGGATTCGAGCGATTTCCTGTGTTTGACCCGATTCAGCGCCGCCCTGGAGGACCCGCTCCACACGCTCCGGAACTGGACGGAAGCCACCTTCTCCGACCCCTGCGACGGCTTCACCTCGTACCTCCAAGGCGCCACCTGCAACAACGGCCGCGTCTACAAGCTCTCCCTCTCCCATCTCTCCCTCGCCGGCTCCATCTCCCCTTACCTCTCCAATTGCACCAATCTCCAAGCCCTCGACCTCTCCTCCAACTCCCTCTCCGGCCCAATCCCGCCGGAGCTCCGATTCCTCGTCAACCTCGCCGTCCTCAACCTCTCCGACAACCTCCTCTCCGCCTCCATCCCGCCGCAGCTCGCCCTCTCCGCTTACCTCAACGTCATCGATCTCCACCGCAACCGCCTCTCCGGGCCCCTCCCGCCCGAATTCGGCCTCCTGGCGAGGCTGTCGGCGTTCGACGTCTCCGACAACCGGATCTCCGGCCCAATTCCGGCGTCTCTGGCCCGATTCAATGCCAGCTCGTTCGAGGGGAACAAGGGTCTCTTCGGGTACCCTTTGCCCCCCAAGAGCAGCGGCGGTCTGTCCGTGTTAGCCATCGTCGGGATCGGATTGGGGAGCGGCGTTGTGAGCTTGGTGCTGAGCTTCACCGCCGTGTGCGTGTGGCTGAGAGTGACGGAGCAGAACAGGGAAGGCAATAAAATCAGTCACCCCATGCCGGAGTATTAATTAACAAATTGAAGCAAGCACTTTTTCTTCTAATTATTTTTTATTTTTAATATTTGATGCTTCGATCAATTCTTCTTGCGCTTATCATTACAATTTCTTGATGAAGATGAGATGAATAGTGTGAATGTAGCATTTTTATTTTTTGGGGTTTTGTTTTATGGCATCACAATTGCTCTCAATTTTGGGGTTGGCTGGTTGGAATTGAAAGGCTGCAGTTTCATTTGTCCCCAGTTTGATTTCATACAATTTTTAGCAAAAAACTGCTGCCAGGTACCCCTATTTTGTGGTAAGAATTGCCAGGTATCCGTAATTTTTAAAATATATTCTCAGGTACCCCAAATTATAAAAAAATATACCAAGAGGTGATTTTCCATCTATTCTCCATCTATCATTCCTTTCTCCGTTAAATATAACCATCATCATCCATCATCATCATCATCATTCCACTACACCATCCCATCCATAGTTTTCAGAACCAGACCGGTGACCGAACCGATCAAGGGACTGGTTCACTGGTCGAACCAGTGGTTCAATTGGTCGAACCGGTGGTTTAAACATTTTTAAAATTATATATATATAAATAAATAAATTATATATATATATATATATATATATATATATATATATATATATATATATATATATATATATATATATATATATAAATAAATATAAAATATGTGTGTGTAATAGTGGATCATATGAGGATAAAACGACAATCCAAGTAATATTGAGGCCCAAGCAAAAGCCCATACATACGGAGTATCATTAGTCCTAATAGAAAATATACATCGCAAGTGGCTTTAGTTCCCAAGAAATCTAAACGACTAAACCCTACTCTCAATGAAGCTTCCACAGCCGCCAACAAAGTTGCAGCGGCACGCATCTGCCATGGTAAGCTCTCTACCGCCAGTCAACTTCACCCTCTTCGCCATGGCGGCCGCCTCATGCATTCATCCGGAGTCATCGTCGATGTTAGCATTCATCGTCGAAGTGCATCTACCGCCACCAACCGACGCCTACTGATCGGCGAAAATATGGGCGGTTTCTGGTTCCACCACCGGTTCCTACCGGTTCGATGCAGGATACGGTCTAACCCCTTCAACCGGACCGCTCCGGCGACCGGTTCACCGATTTCCGGTCCGAACCGGCCGATCCGGTCCGGTTTTTAAAACTATGATCCCATCTTCTTACTTCCTCCTCTTCTTTTTTTTTTATTTCTTCTTCTTCTTCTTTCTTCTTCTTCTTCTTCTTCTCTCCTCCTCCCCCCTTTCAACTTTCAATCTTCTACACCCCGCCCCCATCACTCACCCTTATTTCTTCTTCTTCTCCTTTTATTATTATTATTATTATTATTATTATTATTATTATTATTATTATTATTATTATTATTATTATTATTATTATTATTATTATTATTATGTTTTATTTTTAGTTCTATACCAATATTTAAATAAAATAGATTGAAAAAACTTAGGATTTTTCTTCGTTTTGCGAACCGGGAAGAAAGTTTTAGGATGGAGGGAGTATTATTTTTATTATTTGGTTGTTTTACTACTATATTTTTAACAAAAAAACACTAAAGCTCCCACCAAAAAATTGTACCCTCATTCTTTTTTTTAACAAAAAAACCATCATTTTTATTATATTATTACTGCGTATTATTATTTATTACAAAGAATTATTTTCTTCTTCTAAATTATTATTGTTAATATTAAAAACTAATATTAATAATTTTTAATACTAAAACTAATTATTATTTATTACGAAGTATAGTTTTCTTCTACCTCTACTATTTATTATTATTATTATTATTATTATTATGAAGTAATATTTTATTCTTCTTCTATTATTATTATTCATTATAATTATTATTAAAAATTAATTAATTGTTTCACTATAAAAATGCCCGATAGTTCAAGTACAAAATTAGGGTTCCAAACAGTAATTTTTTGTTTTTTTACATTAATGGAGTATACAATTTTTTTGCTGGGAGCTTTAGTGTTTTTTTGTTAAAAATATCCGGAGTAGTAGAAAACCAAAAAATTACTACCCCGATGTCCTGTTCGTAAAATTGACGGTTCCTACCCCCCTAATCCCCTTCGATAAACTCTCCCACCCCGCCCCGACCCGAACACCCTCCACTCCCTTCAATTGCACCCCACAAATTGATTTTGACTTTGACATCAAAATTTGACTTCAAAGTCAAAATCAATTTAAGGGGTGCAATTAAAGGGGGGGGTGTTCGGGTTAGGGCAGGGTGCAGGGTTTACCGGGGGTTAGACGGGGTAGGAACTGTCAATTTTATGAACGGGACACCGGAGTGCCCCCAGGTCATCCCATGACATTACCGGGCAATGTCATGGAAACCTTGCCCAACAACTAAATAATAATAATAACAATAACAATTATAATGGTAATAA
Source organism: Cuscuta campestris (assembly GCA_900332095.2). Classification (NCBI taxonomy): domain Eukaryota; kingdom Viridiplantae; phylum Streptophyta; class Magnoliopsida; order Solanales; family Convolvulaceae; genus Cuscuta; species Cuscuta campestris. The sequence goes on from OOIL02001451.1 coordinate 718,521, forward strand.
TAATAATAATAATAATAATAATAATAATAATAATAATAATAATAATAATAATAATAATAATAATAATAATAATAATAATAATAATAATAATAATAATAATAATAATAATAATAATAATAATAATAATAGAAGAAGAAGAAGAAAAAGAAGAAAAAATAAAAAGAAGAAGAGGAAGAAGTACGAAGAAGTTGTGATGGTGGTAGTGGAATGATGTTGATGATGATGATTGATGATGATGATGATGGATGATGATGGTGGTGATATACTTAACGGAGAAAGGAGGGGTAGATGGAGAAGGGATGGAAAATCACCTCTTGGTATATATTTTTATAATTTGGGGTACCTGAGAGTATATTTTAAAAATTAGGGGTACCTGGCAGTTCTTACCACAAAATAGAGGGTACTTGGCAGCAATTTTTTGCAATTTTTAGTATAAATTTTATTTTACTGTATTGGTTTATGATAATTTTTGAACAAATTAGTCCGTCATACAAGTAGATGTAAAGGCTGTTTGTTTCAGTCTCTTAATGGTTCAGATGTCTGAATGGTTCAGCACTTAATAGTCCTGTTTGTTTCAGCCTCTTAATGGTTCAGATGTCTGAATGACTCAGACATTTACCTCTGAATGGTTAAGTATTATAAAAATAGGAAAAATTACCCAAAATAATCTCAACTTTACTCGGTCTTTCAAAAATAATCTCACCTTTCACTGTGATGCATAATAATCCTAACTTTAGTGAAATTTGCTAGTTTTGGGTCGCCGTTAAGTTTCTAACGGAGGGTTAACGGAAATGCCCGTTTTAGGCAACAAAATGAAAGTTGGGATTATTTTTGATGAATTTTCATTTTTTTTATTTTTTTTAAATTTTTCATTTAAATTTTTTAAATTACTTTCTACCTCCATCATTATTTCTTTTTCCTTTTTTAAAGATTAGTCTTAGTTTAGAAAATAAAAATAATAGATATAAAAAATGAAAAAATGAGAAATGTAACTAAAATGATACAAAAATAATAAAATAAATAAGGTAATCAATGGAAACTAACTTGAAATTGGTAAAAGTAAAATAAAAATATACGGGTGGGTTTTAATATTTTACGCATTATACAAAGTATTAACATATCATTTCTTATTTTTTAGAAACAATTGTCTACAATAAATCCAACTTTACCGGAGGGCTTGTTCTTTTAAAAAATAAGTAGTACATTAAGACTTCGTATAGTGTGTAAAATGTTAAAACCCACCACTCCGTATATATTTATTTTATTTCTTACCAGTTTAATTTCTATTGATTACATTATTTATTTGATTAATTTTGTATGGTTTTAGTTATTTTTCTCATTTTTTTATTTTTTTTATCTATTTTTTTCTAAGGTAAGAATAATCTTTAAAAAAAGAAAAAAAATGGAGGTTGAAAGCAATTCAAAAAATTTAAATAAAAATTTCAAAAAAAATTAAAAAACAAAAATTTATCAAAAATAATCCCAACTTTCATTTTGTTGCATAAAACGGGCATTTCCGTTAACCCTCCGTTAGAAATTTAACGGCGACCCAAAACTGACAAATTTCAGTAAAGTTAGGATTATTATGCATCACAGTGAAAGGTGGGATTATTTTTGAAAGACCGGGTAAAGTTGGGATTATTTTGGGTAATTTTTCCTAAAAAATATGTTTGGTGAAGATAAAAAGAAATTCAATTGATATCTTGAGATATGCTCCATATCTGGAGAAGTGCCGCAACTTCAATTCGGCATATGTTAGCCGCTTTCAATTCTGAAGCGGCAGCCCATTTTTTAGTGGCCTCAAATATGAGTTTTGATTTTTTACTTGTTTTCCTTTAACAATTTTTTTTGTTTTTATTTTTAAATTCTTTTTAATTTTTTTCTTTTTAAAATAATTATGTGCTCTAGAATATTTCTCTAACGTGAAATTTATCCATTCACTTATGATGTGATCTAAGATTTTTTTAAATGTGTAACAATTTATAAAAAAACTCGGCATTCACAAAAACATAAAAATATAAAATCAAGAAAATAATAAAATTTCATTAACAAAATTATAAATAAAACCTTATTCTACATTTCTAACCAATATAATATATATCTGCGTTAAAACATTGTCCAACATTTGTATCCTATATTTATTTTCTTAATTAATTGCTCACCAAACACATATCATTCAGTTTTCAAAACCCATATCATTTCTCTCAGATTTCATAATTCATTTCTTATCATATCTCTAAAATTCACCAAACAGGTTCTAAAATGTTTATAATCATAAATTTCACACCCTATAACCACTTGATAAATTGTTCACGATTTTCAATATCTAAAATGAAAAGAGAAATTTCTTTTGTGCAACAAAGATAATTTTACAACACTATTATCTATTCTCTATATCGACACACAAACATTTTTAATTTACGTATGAAATTAGTTGAACCTACACTTTGTTGGGCCGACCCGTCTAAAGTATGCGGGTGTCCACCGCTCAACCGTGATCGCCTTCCGCCGGCCGAATCGCCATTTCCGACTCCTTGTGCAACACAGAACCACCAAATGTTGAGAGTGGTTTCCCAGTTACGATCCCATCCTTGGAGCCCCAAAACCCTACCGCACCTTTCCCCGCCGCACCCAATTCCCAGCTTCCGGTCGCTCTCGGGTTCGCCGCCGCGGCTGCAGAGGCGGCAGGACGATGATGGACGCGACGAGCCCATAAAATCATCAAATATTCTTGTAGTGCAGCCCCGGTTAAAACCCAAATCCGCTTTGAAGCCTAAGCTCGCAGAGGCTCTCAATCTTGCCAATTCCCTCGAAGAACCGCGAGATGGGTTCTACGAAACTGAGTTCTCCGAGAAAGAGGCTCCTCCTCATATAGTTGTTCAGAACCCAGCCGGCAGAGGCTGCCGTGCCGGTAGGTCCAATTTATAGTTCATGTGAAAAAGAAGAATGCTTTGCAGTAGATAAATTATTCTCATCATACTTTCATTGTTTGTTTTGCGGGGTACATATTGATCGAGTTTCTGTAATGTCACAGATACTTACTTTGGGCTAGGGACAGTAAACACAGTAAAATGCCATATAAATGCATTGGACTCTAAGGTACAGAGTTTTGGCCTTAATAACTGATTAAAGTAAAGGATCACTTCTATCTTTTAAAGAACCACTAAGGAGTAAGGAAATTTCCTTGTTGGGATATTGTTGCTTAGTTTTTGCTTTTATTGTCAGGGGGGAGTGGATGCAGTATTTGTAAATGCAATGCTCTCTGGAGTCCAGCAGCGAAATTTGGGTGTAAGCTGGATTTTTTCATATTTGATTTACTCATCTGAAAGTTGAATAATTTAGTTTCAATTGCTATTTGATGTGGACTGAGCCCGAAAAGTACTTAAACTAGTTTAAGCCCTTTCTTTTTGGATTAATTGAAGAATTCATTGGTCAATTTGTTAAATGACATGATTACTCCTACGGATTGCAGCGCGAATGGGGTAAGCCTGTTATTGATCGTGTCGGTCTTATCATAGAAATATTCAATGCACATGCACAGACGAAGGAAGCAAAGTTACAGGTAATAAGCAATCACATTACATGCAGGAAGCCATTAGATTATGTCTCTGGAAGTATTTCTGAATTTCTATACTTAATAGGCTGAGCTGGCAGCTCTTATGCACAAGAAGAGCCTGCTTGTACGTTCACGTGGTCCGGGTGGGCGCTCTACGTTTGGTGTGATGGGAGAAGCTGAGGTTGTTAGTGCTAGAGGGTGAGTCTATTGTTTGATTTTTCGAGTACTGAATACGAAAAAGTCATCACCCAGCAGTTGTTTCAAATTACATTCTTGAATTCAATTCATATTATTTTTCATTATTGTGCTCTCTTGATTGTGTTCTAGTTAGTAACCGTATTAGCTAGGCTGAAAATGCGCTCAAGGGCTCAATAGTAATTTGCAGGAAAGGAAGCGGAGGGCGTGGGTTTATTAGTGGTTCTGGAGAGTCAGAATTGCAACTCCAACGGCGAAGGTATTTGTTGTTTACTGTCATAATGCATTTTATGCTCTATCATTATGAGTGTTAATATTGACATTAACAACTGAAGCTTAAAACTTTTCAAATTTCAGAATTTTAGAGCGTCGGATGCAATTATTATCTGAAATCAAAGAGGTGCGCCGTACCCGAGCCTTGCAACGTGCTTCTCGCAAGAGGCATGGTGGGTCCGATGGCCACAGCATTGCCACCGTTGCTGTTGTGGGTTATACAAATGCTGTAAGTTGATGGTGTGTGAATATCTATCTATACCACATCATGTACAGTTGTGTTGATAAGTTATGTCCTTCACAGGGAAAGTCTACACTAGTAAGTGCCCTTACAGACAACTATCTCTACAGTGATGACCGGTAAGAACTACGAAGCACCACATGTGAAAAAAAACATCTAAACTTGTTTTTCTCCCAGTCATGTATTTGTTATTGCTTTTTTCTTGGAACATGAAATGGCATTGTCACCACCATCTTTCTTGGCTCTCATTCTGCAGGTTGTTTGCAACTGTTGACCCAAAACTGAGCAGTGTTGTTCTGCCATCAGGGTAGACATAAATATACTGTTTATCACGCGGTTGTGTGTACTGGGCTTTGTTAGGTTTGGTATTAAAATAAAATTTTTGGTCCAGGAGGAAGGTCCTTTTAAGTGATACGGTCGGATTCATATCAGACTTGCCTGTCAAGGTAAGTAGCTGGTTAATAAGATCTCTCCCTTCCATTAATATGGTCGGTTATTCATTCTCGATTGGAAACATGGGCGCAGCTAGTGGAAGCATTTCATGCAACATTGGAAGAGGTCGTTGAAGCGGATATTCTTTTGGTCTGAACTTTTTGCTCTTTTTCCTTACTGCTATAAGCATCTTGTTTTCTTCGTCTTATTCAAAATATTAAGCAGCAAAGAAACAAAAATATGTGTCGCAGCACGTGCTAGATTCAAGTGCGCCGAATCTTGATGAACAGCGGAGGACTGTGTTGCAAGTTCTGGAGCAGATAGGTGTGTCCGAGGAGAAGCTTGAGAACATGATTGAAGTGTGGAACAAGGTACAATTACTAAAAAGGGTCAGGAAAAAGACCTGCTAGAATTCCTACAAGTTATGATATTGTGCATTGGTTTTATAGATTGATCTTGACGAGGAGGAGTTCCACTTTGATGAAGAAATGGAAGAAAAGGAGGAAGAAAATGATGAAGTCGACAATGGAGAGATGAATGATGAAAATGGTGACCAGGCTGACGCCTGCTGGTTAGCCTCAGAGGGGGAGGAAGAAGAAGACTCGTGGGTTGACTATGACGGGTCATCCGTTGGGTGCGGGGATTCGGACGCCTCTTGGGTGGCCCCCACCAAGGGGTGGTGGGCTAGGAAGAAGAGCAGAGATTTAGAGGCCAAATCTGGTCTTGTTCCACATGTCAAAACATCGGCGGTGACTGGTGTCGGGTTGCAGGAGTTGCTGGAGTTGATCGACGAGAGGGTGAATCAGGTGCCCCAGGCTGCACCGGAAGCCACCATCTTTGGTCGGAAGTGGAGGCCGCCGCCGCCGCCGCCGCCGACTGAAGATGCTACCGGGACCGTGACACATGTGAATCACGTCTAGTAGTATTTTTTTACCATCACTAACCAAAATACTCCGTGTGTGATATAATACTCCATTTACCCCAATGAAGTTCTCTCTTTTTCTCTCCTTTTTTAAAGACAATATCTGAGAGTCCAACATACAACACCAAGTCACTAAATGTAAGCATAAAACACTTCAAATTGTCACTACCCAGGTAATCTTCTGGAAAGTCAACAATGTGTGAACTTTATTTGGGGATAAATACTAAAGAGGATATACTCTTTTTGTATTTAGGTAGTGTGTGCCATTGGGTATTTGAGTGCTACATGTTCATATCTTCATTGTCAAATTCTTCCCATTATCCTCAAGAGGTATTTGAGTGCATCATACCAATTAAGGTCAGAATTTGAATTATGATACAAGCATAATTTTAATAAAACTCTCTTGTAAAGTATTTTCAAAGTAGTGTTATATTTTCCTAATATACCATGTTAATTTAATTTAATTATAAGTCAAAAGTTGATTTAACTTGATTGCATAAATTCAAAATTACATAAATATTTTGGGATGGAAGGACTATTATTTTTTGCCCACATAAATATGAACAATCCAATTTTTATTTTGGTATAGTTTGAAAACAATAATATTTTAAATATTCTTTTAATAATATAAATTAACTTTGAAAAAAATATTAGCCTATTACTCCTTACTAGATTATCTTTTTGAAAAGGTTATCTATGAGCATTAATTAGCGTCAACATTTTCAAAATTAATTTACACCATTAAAATTTTATCTAAAATTCTAGTGCTAATCAAAAACACTATTTTTAAACGGGTCCTAATTTTTGTACTCCTTGACTTATTTGCAAACGCACTCTATTACAACCAGAAAACGAAATGGGAGATAGTAGGCCTGTTTGGGAATAGCGTTAGAGATTAGCGTTAGCGTTTTGGATAAAATTTTAACAGTGCAGATTATTTTGAAAATGCTGCCCGTAGATAGCTTTTTCAAAACGCTAACGCTAATAGCTAACGCTATTCCCAAACAGGCCCAGTATTACGTTGAGAAGATATATAGTGAAGGAAGATGGGTTAGTTTAATTTATTTACGGAGTATTTATTTTGATAAATTTGTTTTTTCTAAAACTGTGAAAAGAAAAAACGCCAGTAAGATGACCGCCGACAAAAGCAAGAAATTGTTAGCACGAAGGGGAAGCGCGTAACCTCGGCCCCACCTCCCACGCCTTGCTCTCTGTCTGTCTCCATTGTTTTTAGTTCCAGCTTCTTCACCGCTTTCTTCCCCCCTCCTCCTCCTCCTTTTCTTCATTCTCCCATCGCCGGATTTTTATAATCCGCAAATTTTGTGTTTATTTTTATATATTTTTATCTTTATAGATATACGTGAATCTGAAGGCAGCAGATCCAAGGTCCTCTCCCTCCCTAATCTGAGGTGAACTCTCTCTTCCTGCTTTTCCTTCCATTCCACTGCGATTCTTTATTCAATCAATCTGCTTTCTGTTCTGTTCATTATCTTGTGAAAATTTGGGATCTTTATATCGTCATGGGTGTAAATCTCAGAACGGATTTCTTTTTCTTTTTTTTTTTTGAATTTCCGCGGATCCACATTCATTCATACTGCTCTGTTCTTTTGTCTTATCTGATGGTGAGAGAGTAGTACTGTTCAGAGTGATTAGATCAAGTTAATTGCAGTAATTTTCAGACCGAATCAAGAAAAAGTTGCTTTCTTTGCACTCATTAATGGAGCTCTAGATGATGTTATTAGCTGGACACAAACATGTTGTTCCATTAATAGAAGATGCTTTACCTTTTCCTTGTATGTCTTTGTTTCATAAATGTCAGTATTGCATAGGGGCTGCATAACTCAAAAGGTTTCTCCTTTTTTGTCCAGTTTCTAGTGTTGTTTTACGGCTAGATACAGTTCTGAAGAAGTCATGTCTAGAAAGCCCGGATACCCAACGAGGCGGTTTGGAGCTGGTGGAAACTTTGGGGGGCTGTTTCATACGAAATCGCGTATTTCACCTCTTTTTCCTACAACTCTCATCATTCTGGTACGTCAAACATTTAGTTTTGAAATTTCAAGTTTGTGGCTTTCTTTGATGTACCCAATGCAAATGCAGAGGTACTGAATACTAGTTGTGCTTTAATCTTTCAGGGTGTTCTCTGCGTGGTCACCTATTTTTATAGCGGCACAGGTAATAATTCTACTTACAAAACACACTTTCTTCATCCTAAAATCCAATTCATGGTTCGGTTTCATGGAGTTTAAGAAAAGTGTTGAAACGTAAAAAATGCATGGTTGAAATCTGTTAAGAGGTGAGAGAAAGGTTGTGAAGTTTATTTTGGGACATATGGAAAAGAAAAATATGAACTTTATTTTGAGATGAAGTATATTGAAAAAAAACTCAAACATTGGATGGAACTAGCCATTAAATCTCTTCATTTACACCACTTTGTTATTATTTTTTTAAAAAAACTTTTTAGACTTTTATCTTAACCTACTACGTACTTTTCCCCCTACCTCCCAATCTAGGTATAGTTGGAAGCGCAAAGGAAGCACTTAGCAAGATAGATGGTAATGTTTTTTATTTTTCTTTTGCCTAATTGTATTGTCAATTTTGTTTTACTTTTTTAGTATACAACTTACTTCGGTATTCAGCAACTTGCCATAACAGATGACTATGTGAGTTTATTGGTCTAAAGAATTTGTCGTAACAATCTTTGAATTGCTAAGAAGTTAAGATGATTTGAATCACAAAAAAATGAAGGAACGAAAAGTCTTTGTGAGAGAAAGAAAGAGTGCATAAACCATTTACTATAATACGGAGTACTATATTAGAACTATTCCCAAAGTTGTGGACTTGTGCATCCAGGTGACTTTACATGCACTTCAGAGGTTCAAAGAGCAACGCCTTATTTGAAGAGTGCATATGGTGACAGCATGCGCCGTGTTTTGCATGTGGGACCGGATTCATGTTCGGTGGTCGCTAGATTATTAAAAGAAGAGGAAACCGAGGCATGGGGTGTAGAACCCTATGATATAGAGGATGCTGATGCTAAGTGCAAAAGCCTTGTGAGGCAGGGCCTAGTGCGGGTAGCTGATATCAAGTTCCCTCTACCCTACCGTTCAAAATCATTCTCACTTGTTATTGTATCAGATGCTGTGGATTACCTTTCTCCTAAATATCTTAACAAGACACTTCCCGAGTTGGCAAGAGTATCCTCTGATGGCCTTGTGATTTTCACAGGTAAACAATCACACTAAAAAGATGCTTACGAGATATATAAGGTTTACTTCACATTTATATGGTCAACCCAAATCAAGCAGGCAAACAATGCAACACTTATGATGCCATCAGTCCAATTTATAAGTGAGCCCAAATCATAGGGTTCCACCACCCTATTGTAGGGGCAGAGGGGGCCTTGTGGTCTGTTGTAAATATAATGAGTAAGAAAACAAGTATTGTAAATATGATGATTTGAGAAGCTTTGTCTATTGCATGTCTCTTGTAGCTAGAATACATATGAAAGCTATACTGAAGGTACTACTAAATAGGTTGGATTCTATTGATCTTTCTCTTTTCTCAATTTACTAGGTCATCCAGGACAATCTAAAGCAAAAATTGCAGAGCTGTCCAAATTTGGGCGCCCGGTGAGTTTCTTATTCGACTAGGCATTCCCAATGCTTTTCCTTATTTTACTTTTCTTGATTGTTTTCAATCACAATCTAGCTATATGCCTACCACTATGTTTGGTTCGAAGAATTAGGAAATGAAAATATTAATGAAAGGAAAAGAAATCGAAGAAATCTAAAATCCTAATTTTGTTTGGTCATTAGAGAAATTGATGAGGAAAATACTTTTCCATAAAGGAACAAAGCAACAAAGGAAACCACCCCTCTCCATATCCCACACACATATTTCAAATTAAAGAAAAGATCTCATAAATAGACTTTTTGAGCGAGAGTGAGATTGAGATTTGAGTGGACCTACTACCTAGAGACATGGTTTCTTTGCTTTTCCGCCCAAAATGGGGAGGAATTTGTTGTTCCCTTTTTTAATTAACTTTTTTTCTCAATTTTCTTTTCCTCACCAACCAAACAAAAAGATGGTTTTCCATTTTATTTTCGTTTCTTTTCCCTACCAAAGTCAACGAACCAAACATAGTGTACTTGGTCAGTCACTTGGTAATTTCAAGTAGTTTATAGGGTCGTTTGGTTAAAATGGTTGTGGATCAAACTGTTTCATTTTCTCAAAGTAAAAGTGTCTGCTTACATCAGCTTGCCAAATAAGTCAATCCAAACTCCAAAGCTACTTATCAGCAGAATACCTGCATTATGAATCCAATTAGGGGTACCAAACGGAGGCAAAATCTCATTAAAGAGCTAAACTTGCAAGTTAGTTATTAGATTTCCATTGATATCATACACTGTTGCACCTAATTATTGTAATGAAAGAAAGAGAATGTACTGTATATTGTTAGAGTATAAAACCTTTCTTGGGCTACCAACACAAGCTTGAACTTTTAGTTGAGTTGGTTCTTAACATCATATTAGACCTAGCCTTATTGACCTAGCCTTACCATCACATAGCTTTGAAAAATTAAAGTTTACGTGCAGGCTCGACAAAAACAAGTCTTGCTTGCACGTGAGGGTGCCTTTTAGAGTCTGCAAATGAGCTTTTGATTGAGTTACTTCCCTAACAATATGCTTCATCATATGAAGGCAAAAATGCGGAGCTCTTCGTGGTGGGCAAGGTTCTTTGTTCAGACCAGCTTAGAGGAGAATGAAGCGGCAGTTAAAAAGTTTGAGAAGATTATCACTGAGAGCGGATACACGCCAAGATGCCAAGTTTTCCATGTCAAATCATACCACTGATAGTATATTCACATATGCCTAAGATCCTTTGATTGATTATTAGTCTATTTTTTCCTTTTCCTTTTTTTGTCAAAACGTATTTAATTATTCGTTAGTGGCCACAAAAGTGTGCTTTTCTTTGAGTTTTTAATCCAATATATTTGTACACGAGATGACTATAATTTGTTTTGAAACAGTCAATAATCACAGTGCTTATAGAAGAGTCTGACGGAAATATTGTATTTTTCACATTCATGAATATCCTTTTCTAGATAGCATTACATGTCCTATGCTAAAACATGTTGGTAGACTTGACAGTACTGATAAAAGTCAATAGTAGAATGTATCACCAAAAATCCCCACAAGAACAAAGGCCATCCTTAAAACAGTGAAACCTGTGGCAGTCTCTCACGGTGATCTCTCGATCCGTTATGACAGAAATGAATTTGATTGCGTTGTGGCAGTCGCCGCATATCCTCAAGTTCTTAAGGACAAGTATAGGCATCCCTTCTTTGGTTGATAATAGCCCAAAAGCGACCGCCAACTTCTCACTGTGATGCCTTAGGTGTCTCTCCTTCACTTCGTCGCGAATCCCGTCATCCCTAAGGAGGGCCCACCTCACGTCCACCACGTACCCTGCTTTCTTCATCTTCTCTGACATTTCTTCCCAGAACAGATATATCTCCTTTATCATTGGATGCGAATGATCTTCTGCTACGAATACGTGTATCCTTTTGTCCACCTCTATCCAACTACAACCCGGTTTCTTCTTAACCCCCTTGTCGCGCATTTCTTTCCTAATGGCTGCTACTTCCTCCCATCTTCCAGAGTGGCCGAGTGTGTTTGCAAGCATGACGTACGGAGCTGAGTTTGTGGGGTCCAACTCAAGGCACTCTTTGGCTGCTTTTAGTGCTAGCTCTGTGTTACCATGTGTTCTACAAGCTCTAAGCAGTGTTCCCCAGCCGATTGTGCCTGGGCTGTATGGCATGCTCTCAATCAGCCTCTCGGCCTCTTCTAGTTTTCCGGTTCTTCCTAAGAGGTCAATCATGCATGAGTAGTGTGCTGCCTCTGGTTTGATCCCGAATTCCTTGGTCATCATACTGAAATACTTCTTGCCTTCCTCTACTTTGCCAGTGTGTGCACACGCAGACAGGACCGAGACAAACGTTATGCTTGTGGGGCCCGCGTTACTGTTCTCCTCGAGCATCGTTTGGAAGAGCATAAGGGATTCCATGGCACGCCCGTGTTGAGCATAGCCTGCAATCATGGAATTAAGGGTCACGCTGTTGTGCTCTGGCATCCTATCAAATACTTTCACGGCATCTGGTAGATTTCCACACTTAGAATACATAGTGATAAGAGCATTGCTAACCATGATTCTTCGGTTTGCTGGGATGTATGATTTGATGGCCAGAGAGTGAATCTGTTTCCCTTGCAGAGAAAGATTACAACATGCACTGATCACACAAACAAAACTGCAATCATCGGGTCGATGACCCACCCTCTGCATTTGCCTAAAGTAAGCAATGGCCTCTTCAGAGAAGTCGTCAAACAAGGAACAACCAGACATCATGGTGTTCCAGAGGACTAAGTCAGGATTTGGAATTTCTTGAAACACTTTCTTGCAATCCGGCATGCCACAACTGCTGCATTTCGAGTACAGATCAACCAAGCTACTACCAACGTGGGGATTCAGGTGAAAACCAACCTTGATCAGGCGAGCATGAAACTGAAGGCCACCACGAAAGTCCTCCATGTTAGTAAACGCAGTTAAGACACTGGCTAATGTAAACATGTCTTCCTTTAACTCCAACCGCACCATTTCTTGATACAAAGACAGCGCTTTTGATCCCACCCTGTGTTGTCCATAAGCAACGATCATGGAGTTCCAGGACACCTCGTCTTTGATCTCACCCATTGCTTCAAAAACTCTCTCGGCCTCATCCAAATGCCCGTTTTTACTATAACAAGTAAGAAGCGTGTTATTCACAGAAACAAACGCATCAAACCCGCCGGAAACAGCCAGAGTATGAAACTGGGCAATCAACTTTTTATCATCACAAGAAGCCGTGATCACCCCTGACAACGTAAATGAGTCAATATCCAGGCCCCTCCTCCTCATACCAAGAAACAGTTCAAGAGCAGGCACGGTGTCTCCACGGTCTGCATAGGCAGAAATCAGGGTGTTGTAGGAGACAAGGTCCGGTTGGGGAATTTGATCAAACAGTTGGTGGGCGACGTGTGGCTGGGCTTCTTTGGCGTAGGCAGCGATGATGGCGTTGTAAGAGAAGACATTGGGCGAAGGGGTGGAGTCGAATGCCCTGCGGGCGGAGGAGAGGCGGCCGCATTTGGAGTAGAGGAGGATGAAGTGGTTGGAGATGTAGGTAGAGGGCGGGATAAGGTGGGATTTGAGGTATACTGTGTGGAGGGACTTGCCGATCAAAAGGTCCCTCTGGGCTATGCATGTTTTCAGAATGTGGCGGAATTGTTGCAGGCTCCACCACACTTGGGCCATCTAATTCCCGAGCGCCGCCGTGGGGCGGCCATGTAACATAAGCTTCCTCTCCGGGTTTAAAATTTTAATTAACTGCTACAACCACATGATATCCACTTGAAAAATTCCACTCCAAGTAAAGTTACATTTCTACTTTCACATACACTTTTTTTTTACATTGTATTTCAAATAGAAAAAATATCGAGTAATCCTTGATGTATAAATTTCAGATTCCAAATTCTAATAAGTTGAGAGATGGTAGCTGACATGTGACATTACTTATATGGTTTTTTATGTCATCAAATTTACTGTATTATTTTGTAGCCCTAAGGTCAATATGTGAAATGTGGGCATTATCACATTTTTATGAGATGCCCAGCAGATCTTTTTTTTTTTATTTGTAAAAAAATCAAATTCATTTATGATATTAATGTACTAAGGTCAATAAAATGAGAATAAATCTTAGAATCATGTAAGAATTTGCCAATGAATAATAAGATCATATTTTTTTTTTCTAATAGATTACAATTATTAGATTGCACGTTTTTTTGGTATGTTCAATTAATTTTGATGCTTGACTAACCTGTGGATTTTAATTTTCAAACAATTTGACAAAATCTTTTAAAATCCTGTTTATGAAATACATTGGAATCTATCAAATTCTGTGTTGAATTAAAATAATCCAAAGACTTCACATAATCCATTGATTCTAAAGATTCACTTATAATCTTTTAAAATCTAAATTGAATACACCCCCCTAAAGTAACATCCAAACACAATATGCACTACCCCTTTAAAATACGGAGTAATTTTAAAGCATATCGCCTTTAATAATATGCATTTTGTTCTATTTATTACAACAATTTTATCCAATATTGACGAAATTTGTCTAAAGTTTCTCACATTGTTTTCAAATAAAAAAATTATTTTCGCGTTTGACATTGATTTTTAGAAAGAATAAATAGTTAAACACAAATATATATAGTTGATTAGTTAATTTACAATAAATCTCTTTATTATAATTTAAACTTAAAGCAAATTTTTAAAAAAATTAAGGATTTTTTTGATAATAATAAATTTATGTTGAACATTATTCTCATACAAACAGAATATGTTTGGATTAGCCAATATTAGTATATAATCAACATAAAAATTTTAGGACAAATAAAGAATTCTTCATCCTTTTCTTTTTTATATATAAAAATGAGACTAAGGTGTCCATGAGGTTGACAGGTATGCGGATTTTTTTAACACCTAATATGTCACATAATTTTTGATATGAGAAATATGAAATTGAGAGTTTGGTGAGAAATCTTTGAGTAAATTTAAATATGGGAAAGATCTTCCTTTTTATGTTTTCCCAATTTTATATTTTATCTTCATTTCTATTTAGAATAATAAATAAAATATGTTTTTCACCTATAAATACATTTTGTAGTTGTTTATCACAAAGTATATGTTTTCATGAAATTAGTTTTATTATATTTATATAAATATTAACACCTAATAATTAAAATGCTTTATTTGCTTTGTTTTGACTCCTTATAATCTAATGTGCCATTTAATTTAAGATATAGAAAACGGGAACATAATATTTTGGTATGAAATCTTGTCGGCCTAGTATAGCCTAGTCTTAAGCTAATGGGCTTCCATATTTAATACTCCCTTCAGTCTAAATTTTTTTTCTCTGTTTTGACTTTTTTATTTAAACTGTGACACTCTTTGATCAATTTTCTGTCTATATTCAATGGGTCTCTGAAGCCTGCCTGGCTCATCCGTTCATACTCATATCTTTTGGGCCTAACATCTTATTGGCCTTTAGCGGAGCCTATTTTTAAATCAACAAGTATTGAAAATAAAATACATGGGGCCGATTCCGGAATTCCATTAGGCTTCGTTTGACGTACGTAATTTAAGTCATAGAATTGAAGTTGAAGACTTTAATTCTAATTTTTTTATTCGATCACACAAAAATATGTAAATTTGTAATTGATAGTCCAAAATATGAATTGAAATAGGAGATTTTAATTTTATCCAATTTAATTCTATAGAAAATATACAAAAATATGACTTCCATGTTTTTATTCCCGAAATAGGACTTACATTACCATACATGATCATATACATTACCAAAAAAGGATAGTAAAATTGTTAACAAATTATTATAAATCCTAAAATTGTTAAAGAAACTACCTACATGTAGGGCAATAATGTTTTTACCCCATAAAGTTCTGTTCTTTTCAGTTGAAATTCTAAAGTTTGATATTAGCACAAATTGGAAGAAGTTTGAAAAACTGGAACAAATTAGAAAAAAACTAGTCTGAGTTAGGAAAAAACGGGTAAAAGTTGAAAAATATTGAAAATAATAAAAGGTTACATATCAATATGTAAGAAAACCTAGTTTTGGATTTAAAAAAATCATTGTCCATGTTTGAGGTGTTATTTTATAAATCTGTATATATAATATGTTATTGTATAATCATCATATGTAAATACATTTTTTAAGTTGTTGGAAAAAATTAAAAGAATTTTGAAGAAAACTCAAAAAAGTTAAATAAAATTGGAAGTTAAATTTTCTAACAAAAAAAACAAAACCTAAATAGAATGGTGCGCTATGTGCAATGTCTCAATTTGGCATTGTATGTTGGCATATTTCGGTACTTTTTTATATTTATATTGACACACTTTGAAAATTTAAATTCTATATAGTATTTTGTCATAAAAATATTAAAAATGTTATTTTAAAATATAGAGTATGTTTAAGTCATATTTTAGTAGTTTTTCCATATTGTGAACACAAATTTCTAACAAATTCTTGTGTGGAAGAATGCATTAACCTATTAACAAATTCAATAAGTTAAAGTTTAAATATGAATTTTATAATTAAAGGATACAAATCAAAGTACATTTTAGATTTTTGACAGAGAAAATATCACTAAGTTTAAGTAAATGTAAAATGTAATTCACTTTATTAGAAATCACCCTAAATAAGACTAAAACATAAAAAAATACCAAAATAGTACTTCTATATTTTTATTTCCGAAATAAGAGTTCGCACTGTGGTAATGTGGAGATAATGTGGCACTGTACACGTGCACATTACTATAGTTTTTGGTTATGCACATGACCACGTTTGGTAATGTAAATGCATTTTAAATCCTATTTCGGGAATAAAAACATGGAAGTCATATTTTAGTATATTTTCAATGTTTTACTCCTACTTTCGGCTTTTTTCTTTTATTTTATTTAAAGAGTCAACAAAATTGAAGAGTTAGATATTAGAGACGATGTAAAAAGCATATAGGAAAATAATTTTTTTAGAATCTGAGTAATGTAAAATTTAGAAGTCTAAATAATTCAATATGGGACAATAAAAAATACTAGTAAAAGACACATATAGGAGTATATAGACATTTTGGACTTTAAAAGAATTTGATGGTTGAATCGATCAATAGACTTGTAAGAAAAATGTTCANCTCCTACTTTCGGCTTTTTTCTTTTATTTTATTTAAAGAGTCAACAAAATTGAAGAGTTAGATATTAGAGACGATGTAAAAAGCATATAGGAAAATAATTTTTTTAGAATCTGAGTAATGTAAAATTTAGAAGTCTAAATAATTCAATATGGGACAATAAAAAATACTAGTAAAAGACACATATAGGAGTATATAGACATTTTGGACTTTAAAAGAATTTGATGGTTGAATCGATCAATAGACTTGTAAGAAAAATGTTCACACCCATTCTTCCGACCTATCACCTAATATATTCGTCTTCCTGAGTATCATCTATTTTTTAAAAAAAGATTTCATCTAGTTGAAATATATTTATATCCTATAAGTGAGATTCTAACTTAATTTGAGAAAGATTCTCAACATATATTTCAAATATAAATGAAATTAATGCAGGAGGTGAGGAGGATATGAGGAGGAAAGTGAGAGGAATTGGTGTGTATCAATATCAACACTAAGAATATTAGTAAAGATGTTTGATGGGCCCTATGACAATTGGGCTTGAGGAAAAAAACGGCGAATTACGGCGTGAGAGGAAGTTGGGCTCCGGCTAAAAAATCACTTTACAACAAAAAATATATATAAAATAAAATAGAAACATCATTTCACAACTAACCCTCCAGCTATTACTTTTTTAAATGTAAAGGGGTATTGAAATAATTCCAAAAAGTGATAGGCCCCAAATAATTGGGCCCATTTACTGTACGAGTCAGTCAGTTCTTGTGATGGCCGAGTAAATGAGAAAAGCGAGGCCTCATTTGCTGGATTGAATTAAATGAGAGAGGGACGGGTAATGGGCCTGCAGATCCTTACAAATGGCCCATTAACTTGGTTGGCCAGAGAAAACATGAGTCAGAAAGGGGTGGTGCTTCACGCATGGGTATGGGCTCCACATCCGCCACCTGGGCTCTGAGCGCACGCCATATTGCAGATGTGGCCCTTTTTATTGGGCTCTCCTTTTTTTGTACGGCCCGCCCATATCAGATCACTGGGGCTCTTTAAGTCGCAACTTTCTTTCCAAAAACGGAACTATTTTTTTCAATGTGAACTACTCCCTCCGTCCCGGAGTATTCGTCCAGTTTTAACTTTTGGAACTGTTCATCTAAGCATTTTGACTCATCAAATTCTCTCAATGTGTAAGCCTAAATATAGTCATGTGCGATCTTGTTTGATTTGTTTTAACATATAGATTATTAACATATAATTTCTATAATTTTTTAATATACAAATTACAAGATAAATTGGATTAAAGAAATGTATTGGATGGTATGTAAAAATGAAAGTGGACAAATACTCTGGGATGGAGGTAGTATACATTAATTCGGCATAGAAAGAGTATTTAAAATAAGAATTTTTATTTTTACATAATCTTAAGATCCATGCTCATTTTATGAACTTCAGTGCATTGATATTATCATAAACGATTGAGCCTTTTATAAAAAAAGATCCACTAGTCTGCCAAGAAAATATGTGAGAAGGTCCACATTTCATGTGTGAGTCTTAGGACTAGAGAAGAATAACCCTTTAAATAAAGAATTGTTCTTATGTGGTCGTTAGGTCCACATGTGAAATGTGAACATTGTTTCACATTTTATGGGCTAATAAGTGATCTTTTCTTTTTTTTTTTGTAAAAGTCTCAATCTTTTATGATACGGCGTATCAATGTACTAAGCTTTCTAAGATGAGCATGAACCTTAGGACTACGTAAGGAATTTTCCTTAAATAAAAGTTCACTTAACACGTTGAATTTTGAGAGACAAGTCTAGGATTTTTGGGATGATCCCACAAAATGCTTTGATACCATGTAGAATTTTGAGAAATAATGTTTTGATTATTTCATTCCATAAGCATTGGATATATACTCCCTCCGTCCATAAATAAAGTTTTTATTGCGCTTTACGATGTTTGACTGGAGATATTTTTAATGATTTAACATGAAAAATGGTGTAGAATTAAAATATAAAAATTACATATTTAAAAACTACATGAAAAGATCTACAAAACTAGAAGTGATATGACTGTATTATTTTATCAAATAAGATACGAGAATAGGCCAACAAAGTAAATACAGTTTAACTCTGTGAATAGTGAATGAGAACTTTATTATTAGACGGAGGGAGTATAATACAAACATGAACAGGCCAATGGGCCAATGCAAGTAAGCAGGCTTCTACAAACTATTAAATTAATTTCAAAATATACTCCAACAAAACTAGTTCAATTGGTTACCACTTAGATATTCTCTCTCGGTCTCAATTATAATTTTTAATTGTGATTTGCGATGTTAGGTTATACTCGATCTAATCCGTAGTTACTTAAACTCAATTTACTTTAAAAAATAATTTAGTATAAAAAAACTATTCCGTTCATACATATTTAAACTTTAAAAAATTGAGACTAATAACATTAAAATAATATTATAACTCAACATATTTGATAGAATTCGATAATAATTAGTCTTATTAAATAATGAAGGATACATCCATATATATAGTGATTACAAGAAAGAAT
The DNA here is from genome assembly GCA_900332095.2 of Cuscuta campestris. NCBI lineage: Eukaryota > Viridiplantae > Streptophyta > Magnoliopsida > Solanales > Convolvulaceae > Cuscuta > Cuscuta campestris. Next base: position 737,489 of record OOIL02001451.1, read on the forward strand.
TCTAGTATAAGTAAGAGAAGAGTTATAGTAAATAATACAAAAAGGAAATAATGTAATAAAGAAGGTAATAAAAAATAATATTTTATTTCCTAATACATCTATTATTCCTAATAATATTTTTCAATTAACATTTTGTTAGAATATAAATAAATATTCATGGGCCACAACCACAAGCTTGAGCTTTTGGTTGAGTTGGTTTCTTGACATGACATCGGAGCCTTGTTGACTAAGAGTTCACATGTTCGAAACTCAGCGCCACCCAGTTTAAAAAAAATTAAGGCTTCACGTGCAAGGCTCGAAAAAGACTACGCCTGCACGTGAAGGGGCGTGTTAGAATATAAATAAATGTTCCTGGGCCACCACCACAAGCTTGAGCTTTTGGTTGAGTTGGTTTCTTGACACATTTACAAGCTCTTCACAAAGTTGTACCAGTAATAAAGCAACAAAAAATTGAATTGAATAGGTAGCCGAAATTTCGTTGTAAATTCTGGGGTGAATGAAATTTTATAGTTCACGTGACCCTAAACAAGCGCCAGCAACCATGTGCCTTATTTATCGTACCCTCGTACCAAACCAATAAAAAGAAGCCATCAAATTAAGTACGTAATACGAGTATTATTATTACCGATCAGCTCGGGGTATACCTATAGGTCCGAGATATTCGGACAGGTGCTTGGAACAAGGGTTTGTCGAGATCACAGAGGCACGCACACACATACATATATTATGCATGCAGCTACCTGCGTAGCTTCTCCCATATCCAAATGGACCTCGTTAAATCTATACATAACTTTTTTTTTTGAAACAAATCTATACATAATTTTTTTGAAACAAATCTATATATAATTATTGCACTTTGTACGTATAAATTAATAGGACTGAATTTAAATATAGTGGCATATCCGAACCTATTTGATTAATTGGATTTATCATGAGCGTAGGTGACATATAGATTTTGTTAGATATATATAGAGAGAACTGATTCAGCATATTTTGTTAGATATGGAATACGATTTTTGAAAGTGAGTTTTGCATGTGTATGTGATTAAAAAGACCATCTCGTATATATTTATTTATGGAAATCGATTTTCATTTAACATATCATAGAGGTACCAAAAATAGTGAATAAGAATAAGGAAGCTAAGGAAAACTAAAGGTGCCCAGCTTAGCTTGGAGAATATATGGGCAAATGGCGATAGGGCAAGTGCCTTGGTAAAGATATACTCACTCCGTTCCCCTAAGATCTTCTCGTTTTGACTTTTTGTAGTTTTTAAGGAGAGTTGAAAAAATATAAAAGTTTACCAAAATATCTTTAATGAAAATGAGTGGGGTGTATTAAATAAGGTGAGAAAGGTGTAATAAATAAAGTGTGGGTAGCTATGGTATTTTAAATGTTAAAAACGGTAATAAGAAGATCTATGTGGACAAATAAAAATGGCTAATGGGAAGATCTATGAGAGACGAAGGGAGTAAACAGGTTGATTAGTATAGGGGAAGTGGAGCGTTTGGATCAAGAACCCCTGTTTGAATTCATCATGAATAAAGTGACAATCGATCTCAATTTGTTTAGTGTGTTCACAGAAAATATGATTAATTAGCAGCAATGTTCAAGCTTAGTGAAAATATGATTGTTGAGTGAGTTCATGGAAAACTATTCACAGGTTCAAGTGTTAACCACATTCTTTACCCATTTTTGTTATCCATTTTAGTAAATGATTTCATCTTTTCACCTCTTGTTTTGTAAATTTTTTTATGTAGTTTTTAAATATATAAATTTTATCTTTTAATTAATTCTATACAAATTTCAAAATTAATTGATTGAATTAAAAATAACTTTAGTCACAAAAATAACAATAGACGATTTAAATTGAGATGAAGGAAATACAATACCCAATTAAAAAAATACCAACCCAAAGTAAAAAATAAAAAAATATTACTTCCTCCGTTCCTTAAAACCATTCCTATTTTGACTTTGGGCCAAAATAAGGAAAGTATAATTTTGGTTGACTTTCCAATTTTTTCCCTGATGTGATGGGTAAATATAATATGTGATAGTTTGGTTATTAGTGAAAAAGTATGATGTGATAGGTAGGATATGAAAAAATAGGGGTAAAAGTGGTTTTTTAATAAAAAGTGGAAGTGTTTTAAGGAATTAGAAAAAAACAAAAGAGGAAGGGTTTTATGGAACGAAGAGAGTAGAAAAAATAGGCCTTCTCTTGCCATTGATGGCCGGCTTTTCTTGAAAGAGTACGTTAAAATTTTTTTATTTATAGGACTCTCTTGAATTTTTAATTTTTTAAAATGAAAAGTAGAAAAATGACTGTACTAATGCTTATATTTTTGTTTGATACCAAAAAGGGAAGAATCGTGTTAGTCTGGCCTCTTTATCATACTCCTTCCGTCCCATAAAGATAGAGACGACCTGACTAAAGTGGTAAAATAAGGAGAGATAATTTTATGTTGACTTTCCAAAAATATCCTTGATGTGATAGATAAAAGTAGGATGTGATAGGTAAATTATTAGAAAAAAAATATGATGTGATAGGAAGAGTATGAAATAGTAAGAGGTAAAAATAATTTTTTAATAGAATAAGAATGACTTTAAGGGACGTAATTTTTTTGAAACATGAATGACTTTATGATACGGAGTATAATTTTTTTAATTACAAATTTAACACTCAATGTAGTTGAGTGCAAAAGTCAAAATCCGACAAATATTTCCAGAACGAGGTAGTAGTGAGTAGTACATCGTTATTTTATTCAAAAACTGTTTTTTAATTAATTAAATATTTTGCTACTTTGTATTCTTTAGTTACATAAAAATTATTTTTAGATAGATCGAAATCTGCTATAGAAATCACCCTAAATAGGACTAAAACATAGAGCAAAATACCAAAATAGGACTTTCATGTTTTTTTCCCAGAATAGGACTTTGCACTGTGGTAATGTGACGTTGCATTGTGGTAAAGTGGCAGTGTAGATGTGCAAATTACTATAGTTTTTTGGTAATGTATATGACCATATTTGGTTATGTAAGTCCTATTTCGAGAATAAAAACATGGAAGTTCTATTTTGATATATTTTCAATGTTTTAGTCCTACTCTGGTCTTTCTCCCAATCTGCTATTCATATTTCGAATAGAGCATTACATTATAGATTCTAATTCGTATTAAAAAAGTGAAAACATGTTTAAACTCGTCTAGGCTCTTAATTAAGGCTCGTGGGTTGTGGCCTGGTCTCGGCGCCTCTTAGAACATAAGTTGAAGGTATGTTTGAGGATGTTGGAGTATACCATATAAACATCATTAATTTATTGACCTTTCATCACATGGAGCACATAACATATAATTATCCTTAATTTGTCATTATTATTGTTATTTCAAATCAACTTTGACCACTCTGCAGGCTAAGATATTGGCACAACTTCCGTTGACCTACAGATTTCTAGTAGCCAATATTCTTTTGGTCTTGTAGAAATGAAAAATATAGAGTTAAGATTTAACGAAAAAATTTACTTTACTCTCCACTTTTGAATCTTTTCGGCTAGTTTGACTTCCAAGATCAATTTTTTTTAACTTTGACTACAAATTACAGAAAAAATCCCTTGAAATGTGATATTAATTTAATGTTAAGAAATTTATTTTGAAATATAAATTTGAAATATTTTATTTTTATAATATATCTTTCTATAAATAAAAATATTGATATTTAAAATGTAACATTGAAGATCGTGAAAAAACAAATGAAATTCTAGGGGGACCGAAGAAGTGTAAGTTACATGTTCATTACTTTAAAAATACATAAAGTAACAATTTTATTTGGGGCTTTCAAAATAAAAAAATACTACGTATGAAGTTTTTTGTGGGATGTATAGATAGAACATACTCCGTATGTGACTCGATTCACCCATTTATAATTTCATCATTTTTTTCTCCACATAAAAAATAAACTCAAATTTGTGACCATGTACTTTTAGAAAAAACTACGGTACACTATTTATGAGTATATTTTTTCCAAATAAAATGAACATTTTATATTTCAACATTTTTCATGTTAACCCTGAAGTAAATAAGAGTCTTTTCTTTCTTTTGGATATTATTGGGCATTGAATGTTAATAGATATTGTCGAATCCTAGACGATTTGGCTGGTAGGAATGGACTAAGTATGATTTCTCATGTTACTTGTCACACCAGTTGATCAGGCTTAAGTTGGAATACATATGTTTATGTAACAAAGTACTTTGGACGAAGTATGTTTCTAATGGTTCTTGTGGGGACACATAACAAAAGCACATGCCCTAATCACCCTTCAACATCAACAATCCATGTGGCCCACTATCATCCGCTATTAATAAACCTCTCGATCATCCCTAATTTTAATACTTCCTCCCTCACAAATGATTCTTCTCGGACCTGTTTGTGCGTAGTATTAGATGTTTGCGTTTTAAAAACACAATATACGAGAAACATTTATCATTAGCATTTTCAAGTCGGAGAAATTTACTTAAACAATACTAAAATTTAGTGACTTTTCGAATGTAGTACCACATACTTTTAATTCTCAATGTAGTACCACATGTCATTATTTACTGGTCGTTGTTTAAGTAAATTTCCACCGCTACTGGACATTGTGCTAGAATATAAATAACTCATTTTGGGCCACAACCACAAGCTTGAGCTTTTGGTTTAGTTGGTTCCTTGACATGGTATCAAAGCCTTGTTGACTAAGAGGTCACGGGTTCGAAACTCAGCGCCACTCAGTTTTAAGAAAATTTAAGTTTCACGTGCAAAGCTTGAAAAAAGACTACGCCTGCACGTGAGGAGGCGACACATTGTTCAAACTAAATGTCCACCATCACTGGACATTGTTCCTGCCACTAGACATTATCCAAGTACTCCCTCCGTCCCCAAAAAAAGGTTACGTTTCTTTTTTTACGCATCCAAAAAAACACTTCTACCCGCATATAAAATGACTAAAATTTACCACATTTACCCTTTATTGTGGGTAGACGTTGTTTTAAAAGTTTTTTGACATTTGAGACGATATATAAATATTTTATGAGATGCGCAAAAAAATGAACGTAACCTTCTTTTTGGGCCGGAGGGAGTATTATTTAGGGAATAAAAAAGTTTAAGTACTACATTGAGAAATGACCTGTTTTATTACTACTTAATGCAAATTTCACTTCATGTTAATCTGCACCGTTAAAATCTTATCCAAAATGCTAACGCTAATCAAAAATACTAATTCCAAACGAATCCCTCATTTACTATTTGAACCCTTTCGATAAGTTAATTTTGTAGATATGTTTTCATTAATCATTTGATACTTGTCATATTTTTTTGTAGAACTTTTGATGTAGTTTTGAACAATATAATTTATGCGGAGTATATTTTATTTCTATACCAATTTGTATACTGGAGTATAAAATTATTTCAAAGAAGATGAGATTTTGTACATTGTTCGATAAGAAATCTTCTTAAATATGAGTAAAACATAGAAAAAATATCAAAATAGGAGTTTCATGTTTTTATCCCAAATATAAGAGTTTACATTGTGATTGTGTGACATTGTATATGCATTGTAACTTTCATTTTGAAAATAGAAGCATGTAACTCATATTTTGATATATTTTCAATACTTTATTCCTAGTTTAGTCTTTTTCATTTTTTTTCAAAACGAGAAGAATTATTAAAGACGGAGGGAGTATTTTCTTACTCACTTATAGAATATTCGTACACTTTATTTTTTTTTTGAGTTAAATTGAGCTAACTTTAATTATCAATTAAATGAAATTATTGCAAATGTAATTTCATTAAATTGATTTTGTAAAAAATCTCAGAGATTTATTTTATTCTATTAACATACAATGTAAATTAAATCTAATTGATATACTCTTTCTATTCCTAAAATATTTTTTTTAATTTTTAATTCTTTTCATATTTATCACAACAAAATGTATTCACTACCAATATAAAATTCTATATTTACCTATCACATTCTAATTTTACTAATCGGATCAAAATTATTTATAAAAGTCAAAAAGGGGAAAAAATTATATTTTGGGGGCAAAGGGAGTATTAGGTTTTTCTACTTGTTTCGAACTAGTTCTAGATTCTTTAAGACTCCATCCTAAAAATAAATTAAGTGATAAATTTGAAACTCTTTTGTGTCGTAGATTCATATATAAACTCTACATTAAGTTCCAGACTTCCAGTAGCTCCAATTCAAGCTCATTATAGTCTATCCCACATCGAAAATTTAATACGGAGTAGAAAAATAATCGGTATATAAGCTCTTGAGTTAAACTAAGTAATCGATTGGATTCAATCTTTTAATGTGGCCGGTTTAGCTCAAGTGTCTTATTCCCCAATCTAGTTTACAAGAGTGAAAACGTATCTATCAGCTTAAGCTTTTGGACTAGAATAGTAGATTCCGACTTTATACGCAAGTACGTGGTTAATTTTACCTGACACTTTACCCGTTATAATCTCGACCGACCCAAATTGTAATAAGCTCTTATACTACCGTTAGAAGTGTAACAGTGTGAAGTGCTCACTATTTCATTGGTTACTTAAAATATTAGAGAGTTTCTTTGTACCTCGAATGCATAGCATGCACCAATATTTTGTGTTAGTGTGACGGTTTATAATGATACAAAATATTAGTGTAAATTCTTTTTGTTTAAACATATATTTTGAGTCAGTGTGAACTGTGAAAATGTTGTCACATGCACATCCCTTTGAGGTATAATTTGAGATACACCTAGCATGATTAACTTTTTATAGTAATCTATTTTTAGATGAAAGCAAGTCTCTTTTGTTGGTATGACACTTATATAGGGGGACTCGAACTCAAAATCGCCCATAAAAAGAGAATCTTGACAGTGGAGAAGGCATAAGTGTTTTTTTAGCTTAATTGGCACATGAGTAGAAAACCACACAATACACGATCGATAAAGATAGAGATTATATACTTCTATATAGATAAATAACACTCCCACTTTTATAGTTTGATCCTGGTAAATGGTAAAATACATTTTTTTAAGTAAAATTTGCACTAAATAGGACTAAAGCATAATGACTTTCCCAATGTAGGACTTAAACTTTTTTATTCCTTAAATAAGACTTAATAATGACCTAGTGGAAAGAATAATGTCCAGTAATGATGGACATTTACTTGAATAATGACTACTTGATAATTTTTTAACCCTTAGATAAAAAACACTCACAAGTCACACCCGTATCAGGATAAAAAAACACACTCACTGCATAACTATTTGAGGATCGATGCCTATAGCTAAACATTAACTTTTTTTTATCTCTATTTAAAAATTATTTTTACCTCTATTAATTCTGTGAAATTTGCACTAAATAGGACTAAAACATAATGACTTTTCTAATGTAGGACTTAAACTTTTTTATTCCCTAAATAAGACTTAATAATGACCTAGTGGAAGGAATAATGTCCAGTAATGATGGACATTTAGTTGAATAATGACTACTTGATAATGACCAAAGGTCCTACATTGGGAAATAAAAATATATGGTCATATATTGGGAAAGTCATTATGTTTTAGTCCTATTTAGATAAATTTCTCATTAATTCTTAATCAACCTATCACATCACATCTATTCACTATTAATCTACCCATCAAATCTTATTTAATTTTTACTCATCACATCCAAAGACATTTTTCGAAACTTAATACCAAAATACATTTTTCTTAAATCCTATAAAAACAAAACCTCCCAATATTTTTAGGGACATAGAGACTACGGAGTATATAATTTCATTGAAACGTGTCATGAGAGAGTTGTTAAACAATCTTGCCTGGCGATAAAAAGAAATGTTGTACGTACGGAGCAGTTTTTACAACATACATGTTGGCGAAAGTAGACACAACATCCTCATAAAATTGGAGAAGATGTTCAACCAAAACAACTATGGAGTACTAATTAAGCTCTGTATTAGTGTAATATCAAAGTAATTAAGACTGAGATGTGTCTTAAAAATATTTTTTAATTTGATTTTTTTCAAATAATGTCACTCTTTGACCACAAGTTAAACATAATTTAAATAAATAAATGAAATAAAAATTTGATATATCAAAACTATATATGTTCTAAGGTGAATCCAATTATCTCAAACTTATACTCCGTATTATAATTAAATATACTTTTTTTCGAAATTTATGGTAAAAAATGTCACTGTTTGACCAAAAAAATTAAAACATGAAAAGTTTTTAAGACCTATATTATATTTGAGGCATGATGAGTTGAAGTTTCAATTTATGTATTTTATTATATTGATAAAAATGAGTAAGCTTAGTGGAACCTCATAATTAGCTACACTCAAATGAGAGTTATACACTTATACCAATATATGTCCTCATTTATACAAGGATATACTTGTAATTATTTTATATAATGGTCATGCGTTGGGATGACCCATAAGGCCTCTATGACTTATCTCGAATTTGGCAGGTTTATTTTGTATTATTGTTCATGTCGATCATTCATCAGGTGCACTTATTGATGTGGGTAAGTATAATAATTGAATCAATAAAAGTAATACTGCTTTTGTTCCAAAAAAAACATTTTCATATTTACTTTTTTATACTCCCTCCGTTTAGGAAAACCCTTCTCACTTTGAAAATAAGGCAAATTAAGGAAGTGTTAAATTATAGTTGACTTCCAATTTTGCCCCTAATGTGATGGGTAAAAGTAAGATGTGATGGATGTATTATTAGAGAAAAAGTATGATGTGATAGGTAGGGTATGAAAAAGTAAGGGTAAAAGTGGTTTTTTAATAGAAAAGAGAAGTGTTTTGTTGGAAGTGAAAAAAAATGAAAGAGGAATTGTTTTTGAGAACGGAGGGAGTACAAGTCTTTGTATACTTTGATTTTAAATTATGAAAAATATATTAAATTAACTTCTACCACGATCTAAGTGCACTTTTCCACATATTGTGGCAAAACATTATACTTTTCCCATTTTGTGTAATTCTTTAGTGTTACTATTACTCTTTACGTAGCCATATAATTAATACTCCCTCCGTCCCATTTTGTGGAATTCTTTAGTGTTACTATTACTCTTTATTTAGGGACGGAGGGAGTAGAAAAAATAACGATGAAATGTTACAATATATAGACACTACTAGAAGTAATCCCAATTCACCAAATGGGCTCATATTAAAATCTAAACACAATAAAAAATAAAATATTAATAAATACAGAGTAACTACCAATAAAAAAATTACCTACTGCCTATATCATATCATATAATTTGATTGAATAAAATTATCTTTTAGTGAGACAAACATTATAAACTGTATACGATATACTTCCAAGTGAGATAGAGATAGTATTATTAATTTGGTCGAAGGTTAGAGCAAATAATTAAGTGCATGTGATTAATCAATCAATCATTTCACGCACATAGAGAAGAATCTACGAGCTATTGTGTCGCACGGTTGGGTAGAACCGGTGCAGGCTCCAAAACACCTGTCCCATAAACCCTCTCAATCGTTCATTTATGGATGACATTATAGGATATGCGAGTCTTTGTCTGGTAATTTGAAGCTAATTACGCACCAGTTCCTTCCATTAGAGACTAAGCTAGCTAATTAATTACCAACAGATTTGTTTTGCATGCATGCATTGTTTACAGCAATTAATTATTCAGTTGGTGGGCGACACGACATGGTACGACTACTAGGTTTCAATCACCATCTAATTAGTTTTGTTTTGTTTCCTTATTTAGTTAATCACATCAACATATCTGGCTTCTTAAAGAAAACAACAAATATGGCAATTAATATCAGTTAACGTTAGTTCTAGCTACTATGTACATATGTACGTATACATCTTTTCTCCAATACTTTCATGATTTGTATAGATCACAAATCTTCGGATTAAATACGTTGTACGCTGTTAAATAATAGGTTCTCCGTATCTAAATAAATATATATAACAGCCGTCAAAAAGACATATCAAAACATCACATTGATTAATACAGAGTTTCTCTGAGGAAAAGAATCCAAAAAATATATATACTGTGTACTCCGTATTTAATTTCTCTGTGGAGTCCCAAATCCCCCTTACTTAGGAAGCTTGCATGTATTTACCTAACTGCAAACATCATGCATGATAATTAATTAAGAATAATGAATTTCAATCAAGCTACGAATAATTAAAGTCAACATCTACGAATATAATTAAAGTCAAATAATGAATATAAATATTTAACAGCTACGAATATAATTAATTTCAATCAAGCCTGATATATAAATAATGAAAAAAACATCACGTACAATAAATTAATTCATACATGAGATGAGACGTTCTATGAGCTTTTGAGCTAACATTTACTTCGTAATCTCCCTGAATATTTGTCCACTTTTGATTTTTTCGGTCAAAATTTATAAATTTTGACTTCAAATTAAATAAAAATGATATTAGGTATTGATAAAAAATAATTTTATTAGCTTTATTATATAAGATATTTTTAAAATATTATTTTATTTTATTAATATACAATATATATTTTATTTAATTATAAGTCAAATATTGAAAACAATTGATCGAAAAAAGCCAAACTAAATAAATATTTTGAGACGGANATATATATATATATATATATATATATATATAGGGGCCGGTTCCCGTGAGAATGCACCTTGTGGAGAGAAATGAGAATAAAATCTAGCCGTCGGATCTGATGCATCGTGCGGCTCAGATTGCATCCTGCGCTCAGATTTTGAGATAGTGCATTTTCGAAGGTTTATGATGCATTTCAACGTGATGCATTTTCGCACCATTTTGGTGCATCTAATTTTGATGAAATCTTGACCCTTATATCTCACAATCTAAAGCACCAGATTCATTCTTATTTCTCTCCTAAGATTGCATTCTCACCAGAACCAATATATATATATATATATATATATATATGTATGTATGTATGTATGTATGTATATGTATATGTATATGTACAAGTTGGGTTTATCTCTTGGAGTGTTGACATGTGGCATGCCACATGTGCATTGAGATGGATGAATTTGCATGCCACATGTGCATCCACATGAGCATTGAGATGGATGAATTTAATTGGTCCATTTAATTTTTTAAAAAGATCTTTTAATACATTTTATTTTATTACATTAAATAAATATTATATTTTAGTACTAAAACATTATTTAATTATAGTTTGTATAAAAAATGTCATTTTTTAACAATTTTATAAAAATATATTTCATCATTGTAAAATATACTCTGTATTTTATATTTATATATAGACACACACACACACACATATTGTCACACATATATTTTCTAATGATGTATCATTATTTAATAAGTCCATTTTTTATTATAATGTTTTATTAATTAAAACTATTTTCATTAGTACTTCATTCAATAATGGCCATTAGTTTTGTATGAAATTTTTGTTTTTAAATAAGCATACCAATATACATTCCACAGTTTAAAACATATTTTGTTTTCATAATCAAATTATATCTATTTTAACTTTATCGATGTTTTGAAAAAATAAGTTTCGTATGATTTTTAAAAATAATAAATCGTTTCTTTTTTACTACTTTTAAAAAAATGCTTATAGAATCTTTAGTGCATGTACATCTATATTTAAAGTATAATATTTGAAAAAAGATATATCTTAGAGTTAAAACATTTCATCTAACACATATTATGTCACTATTAGAAAACTAAATTAAATAAAATTATATTTATAGAATGTCAAAAATTTAGAATATATTTCGCACACGGGGTTATATATACGGAGCAGAACGAAAAGAACACAAAACTCCGTATCATTTGTTTATGGCGTTTTATATCATAAATCCATTCCAACATCACATTCATAACAAATCAGGCGGCCTTAAATTAAAAGACACATTATGTATATATTGAGTCAATGATTTTATAAAATAAAATGTAATATGACTATTCTATAAAGTATTAATTACATTGAGAGTTTAAAAAAATTAAAGTAATGAATATATGAGCTCTTGAATTGAACTAAATAATTCATGGAATTCAATTCTTTAATTTGATTCAACCCAATTATCTTACTACTCAGATAGTGATCTTTACCTCATCCTATATGTATGTTTGTGCGTGTTCATGTTTTTCATACCCGGGACATCACCTTTGACAAATCCTAGTTTCTTTTTCCCGTTCCCACATCCTCAACCACAACGTCGCCAAAACCTACTCTGACACCGTCAGCAGAATTCCAGGCGGTCACCATGACAATCGATTCCGCCCTACCGTCGGATTCTAGATCTCCACCCGCTAGCAAACCTCCACCCAGCACCCACACCAAATCTTCGACCGAGACTCCATTATCTGAGGCTTCTTCTTCCGACGATTAGGATCCTGAAGGCGGTCACTCATCGGCGGACACATCTATCCCGGTTCGTCATTCATCTCGTCCCCATCGTCGCAAATTATGTTTGTCATTCTGCTTCTGTTCATACTCCATTGTCACAGTCCCCCGTTTCGTCTTCTATTCCAGGCACGAGGTATTCGATTACTAACTATGTTCATTATGATAGATTGCATGACAGGTATAAGGGTTTTCTGGGAGCTGTTAATGATAGTTCTAGGTAGAGGAATTTTCGTGAGGCTGTGCAGTCGGCCTCCTTGCGTGAGGCTATGGCTCTGGAGTTGCTAGCTTTGGAGAAAAAATCACACTTGGGACATTGTCGATCTTCCCCCACCATCATGCATTGGGTTGTCAATGGGTTTACAAAACTTAAAGTATCACTCTATGACACCAAGGAGCTTGATAAGGCTCGTTTGGTGATTCTTGGTAATCATCAAGAATCTGACACTGATTATACGGATACTTTGGATACTTTGGCACTGGTGGAAAAATTAGCTATGTGTGTTCTTTTACCATGTGGAGTAGTATTGGGGTATATATTTAGAATATTTTCAAGAATATTCCTTTTGTTTTTACTTTCCTTTTATATATGTATTTCCTAGTTAGAGTGTGAATATGATTGGTAACTCATGTACTCCCTCCGTCCCTAAATAAACTTCCGTTTTTGACTTTTTGAGAATTTAAGGGAAGGATATTTTGGTGTTGACTTTCTAAAAATACCTTTGATGTGATGTGTAAAAGTAAGATGTGATATATAGATTATTAGTAAAAAAGTATGATGTGATAGGTAGGGTATGAAAAAGTAAGGGGTAAAAAGGGGTTTTTTAAGGGAAAAGAGAAGTTTATTTGGGGACAAAAAAAACGAAAGAGGAAGTTTATTTAGGGACGGAGGGAGTATTATATACTCCCCCGTCACAAAAATTCCTCCACGTTTAAAAAAATGAAGTCCCATAATTTCCTTCCCATTTCTCTTAAGCAACTGCTTTTACCCTTTACTTTTTCATATCCTACCTATCACATCTTACCTTTTTTCTAATAATTTATACATCATATTCTACTTTTATCCATCACATCAAGGGTATTTTTGGAAAGTCAACACAAAATTATCCCTCCCTTATTTTGCCACTTTAGTCAATATGTTTCTCTCTTTCTGGGACGGAGGAAGTATATGATTGATCATGGAATGAAGAGGCAAGCAATTCTATTCTAAAAATTTACAAAGTAAAAGATTTGTACATGAAATCAGTTGTACCTATATATAATTCAAATATCTTTTTTCTTAGAAAGACATTAACTAAAATGAGCTATTAGATTTGACTAGATTTGAGTTTAATTTGTTCTGAACTTCATCAATATCGGGTCTAATCAATTTTGGGTCTAAACAGTTTCGGATCTAACCAGTTTTAGGTACAACCAATTCTAGTTTTAATCGGTTTCGGGTTCAACCGATTCGATTTCAATCGGATTCGGATATGAATTGGGTCTAAAATATTCGGTTTGGATCTTTTCCGGCGTTCGGGTATAATTTGATTTTTCAGTTTTCTAGTCATGTTGGATCTAGTTTCGGATTATTCGGTTCGAATTATCAGGTCCGAATTTGTGTTGCGAAGTCTAGTCGTAGGCCAAAAATGAAATGAAGACGACAGGAAAATACGGAGTAGCTAGCTAGCTATATATATACTCCCTCCGTCCCATGAAACATGGGACATTTGCTTTTTAGGAGGGATTTAAGGAAGTGTATTTTGGTATTGAATTTCCAAAAATGTCCTTTGATGTGATGTGTAAAAGTATGATTTGATGGATAGATTATTAGTAAAAAGGTATGATGTGATAGTTAGGGTATGAAAAAGTAAGGGGTAAAAGTGACTTTTTAATAGAAATGAGAAGTGTTTTGTGGGACGGATAAAAAAAGAAAGGGGAAAGGTTTCATGGGACGGAGGGAGTAGTACAGTAATTAAGAAAGTGGGGAGAAATGGCGGGCGCGCAGTGCAAATGAAAGGATCGATGATGTATGTACATGCATGCATGCAGGAGATGATGCATGGGATGGGAGGATGAATGGCTCCCAAAGAAAATAAAAGAAAGAGTTACTCCGCCCGCACAGTGAGGTTTTTTTTTGCTATAAGATGACACAAAACCTAACGGGGTAACCCACCCACCCAAGGGCATGCATGCAGGTGATAGGCACATAGGGGCAGCTGAGTCACTGCAGGACATGTGGGTCAACTCGGTCGGGGACAGCTCCGACCGGCGCACGGTGACTCCCTCCCGGTGGGCTCTTCTTCTTTTCCGGCGCCCACTTCCAGATTTGCTTATCCTATCTAGCTATGATCGCGCCCGGTAGATAGATTGATTATAGATATGTATGTGTGTGTATATATATATATATATATATATATATATATATATATATATATATATATATATATATATATGCATAATGCATTATATACTCCCTCCGTCCCATGAAACATGAGACTTTTGCTTTTTAGGAGGGATTTAAGGGGAGTGTATTTTGGTATTGAATTTCCAAAAATGTCCTTTGATGTGATGGGTAAAAGTATGATTTGATGGATAGATTATTAGTAAAAAGGTATAATGTGATAGTTAGGGTATGAAAAAGTAAGGGGTAAAAGTGACTTTTTAATAGAAATGAGAAGTGTTTTGTGGGAGGAATAAAAAAAGAAAGGAGAAAGGTTTCATGGGACGGAGAGAGTATATCACCATACGTACGTACTCCGACTTGTATCATACCATAAATACATACCATACCATACCATACTATACGACCCCGGCTGCACATGCATTATGCATACATATCCACACATTTACTACATACATACGGAGTACATACGACGTACGTGGTTAAACGAATATATGGCGCATAAAATTTCGCCGTCCGATCGCCGTCGTCGTACAAATCCTAGCCTCCTCATTAGAGACATATATATGCGCTTTATGCCTTTATGCTTATAATTATTACTTCCATTATTACTCCCTATTAGTGTTACTTCCATGATTATTATTATTATTATCATTATTATTATTATTATCATTATTGTTAATACTACTATCATGTACTCCGTATTATTATTAGTACTACTACTACTACTATTATTATTATTATTATTATTATTATTATTATTATTATTATTATTATTGTGATGCTTAAAAAATTAGGTGATGCTTAATCCTTGAAGTGGTGCTTTAAGGATGTTTGTATCGCTCTAATTAAGACGAGTTAATACAACTTAGTGCTCACACTATTATTTTGTAATCTACGCAATTTAGTTGCGCCCGCGGCGCTTAATCACTCCTTTTATAGAAAGAAATTATAAGTTTATTATTAATCAAACAAAAAAAGTAAATTTTAAATTTTACTCATATTTTGTTGAATACCGACTTTTACAATTTTAAAATAATTTTCCATTTTGATTCCATTCAACGAAATTAGACAAACACTATTTATCTATATATGCAATTAAATGAAATTGTTTACTTATTAATAATACAATTTTTTGGATAACAAATCTTAAACACTAATTTTTATAGTCCACATTAAATAAACAATACAATTTTTATTTAATAACTGATTAACTTCATAAGCTTATTAACCTATCTTATACTCCCTCCGTCCCAAAAAGATTTACACGTTTCAAAAAAATTGTGTCCCAAAATCCCTTACCCATTTCTATTAAAAAACCACTTTTACCCCTTACTTTTTCAAACCCTACCTATCATATCATACCTTTTTCCTAATAATCTACACATCACATCCTACTTTTACCCATCATATCAAGGGTATTTTTGGAAAGTCAACACAAAATTATCCCTCCCTTAATTTCAACTTTAGTCAAAATGGGTAACACTTTATGGGACGGAGGGAGTAATTACTTTCGTAAAAATATGTTTTCTTTTAAAAAAAGTATTTTCTTTTATAGTAAAAAACCAGAATTTGGTTTTCTTTTTACTTGTACTTTTCTATAAAAGTTCTTTCTTTTTCTTTTTTTACTTATTTGGAATTCCATATAATTTATTCTCCTTAATTTCTAAGAATTGTTTCTAATTGTAAATACTTTTGAAATTTATCTCACCTTGTTATCTAAATGTATAAGATTCGAGTAGTTTCAAACTCTCACCTCACTATATATTCCGTACTATTTATGTTTTATGTTTAAATTATACTCCGAATATGATCATTGATCAGTCTTTAAATTGTTAATTAGGAAAATACAAATTTAAAACTTGAAGATGATTGTATACATGATATATACTGTTCTAAGGAACAAGTACTTAAACTTTTTTACTCCACATTTTAATTTTTAATACTTTCCTGTAGGGGTGGGCACGGATCAGGACGGTCTGGATTTTAGGTTGTCCCACGTCTTGTCCCGTTATATATAAACGGTCCGGAACGGTTCGGATCACAATCTAATCCCGTTTTGTCCCATAAAAATCGGGATTGGAATAAAACGGGACGGATTCGGGTCGTCCTACTTTGTCCTAATCGCAAATATAAGAAGGGGAAGAAGGTGACATTTCATTCAAAAAAAGAAACATCTAGCCGTCCAACAAAAAACAATGAGTGGAACGAGTCCAAATAAATTTCAACCTCATGAAGTTAATTTAATTAAATAACTAATTAATTAAAAAATGAGTGTATTTGGATTTTGGACTAGAATTAGTATTATATATTACTCCGTAGTAGAGTAGATGAAACGGGACAAACGGGACGGATCGGTATAAATTTAAGTTGTCCCGCTCATGTCCCATTTGATATTGGGATGGAACGGGTTCGGGACAAAAAAATGTGTCCCAAAATATCGGTACAATTACAAAACGGATCCGAGATTTTTCGGGACGGTCCAACGGGAACGGATTTCACGCCCACCCCTACTAGTTTCCTGCACCCCAATTGACACTCGCACACAAAACACTTTCTTTAGGTGATCTAATATGGACCACGTCATTCACATCCGAACCAGCGGATGAATAAGATGTGATTATCTTTGATTGAATTTCGTCCATTTAATGCAATTTCGTACACATCAAATCATCGATCGGGCCTTTTTTTCTTGCATCTTCAAAAATTTACGGATTGCACTTTACCCTATTTTTTTCTACTAGTACAATTTTAATTTTTATTTTATAGTCTTACACTTCTATATATAATTGGAAATTATTTGCATTTTATTACGGAGCACTAGAATAATACGAAGTGCTTCGTAATGCTAATACTCCATTACATCTTTATATCCTACCAATCACATCATACTTTTTCTCTAATAATTTACTCATCACATTTTTTTTATTCATCACATAAAGAACAAAATTAAAAAGTTAATTACAAATATACACTCTTTATTTCTCCTAAAAATCAAAATAGGAACCGCTTTATGAAACAAAGTGAGTATATAAGCCAATTTCTAATCGCACAATACTTCCTATCAAGGAATCAACTCAACTTAATAAAGAGCTTGCACGTGAAAATTAATTTTTAATTCTCAGTAGCAGTAAGAAACAATACGAACCAAAAGCTCAAACTTATGATTGTAGGCTTACAATAGATTTTACCCCTCCCCCCTCCCGCCCGCCCATTCTAAAAGCACTTCTTGTTTCATTTGTTGCACTTCCAATAAAATACTTCCACTTTTTATTGACAAACTTCTTTTACCCTTATTTTTTTAACTTACCTATTACATCATACTATTTCTCTAATAACATATCTATCACATATCACTTTTATTCATTACATCAAAGATAAAATTAAAAGTCAACAACAATTTAACACTTCTTTATTTTACCACTTGGTCGAACTCTTTTCAAAAACGGATGGAGTATATTCTAACACATTCTTCTCCTCCGTAAAAATGTTTCACTTGTGGTTTACGAAGTACGCCTTTTGATTGATGAAAATAAAAATTAAATCATTTCCAATTCAATTAGAGAAAATCTCCTCTATTTTTATATCCTAAATAAAAGCGTTTTACTATGCAATACAACAACTTTAATTTCCATTATAAGTTGCTATTTATAATACGTATTTTTTTTGGCATTATAGGTCCTATATTAGTAAAAAATGCTAGGTACTAAAAGAACGTTTTTAAATCATTCATCGGGTGAAAATTATAAACCCCCACTTGACCCGACCCGATGTCGGGTTCGGATTATTTTATTTTCAGTTCGGATTCAGATATTTTAGTGTTCGGTCGGGTCGGTTAAGATCGAGTTCGAGTTGAATTGTGAGCCCTAATACTAGCTCTTGCCTTACATATCAATTCATATCTATTCACTAATAAATTACTCAACACATTAAGGGTATTTTTGGAATTTTAACAAAAAAATATTACGGAGTACTTCTTTAAATCCATTGAAAGTAAAAAAGAAGGAAGCATTTAAGAGACGGAGACAATATACAACAAGAGATAAATATTACGTAGTACTATATTTATTTTCATAAATAACAAAAATAGATTTAAAAAAGTAAAGTAGCTGAGTTGCGGTAGAGAACACATATATCATGAGGTTTTTCTCTTTGTCTAATCTGTTTGGATCTGATCTGATCCTATTAAGGTCTCATCGGATTTGATTGTAATTATATTCAAAGTTGTTTTTTGTTGGGTTTGGTTTAGTCTAGTCTGAAGTAGTGATCTAGTTTGATCTGATCTAATTCGATTGTAATAAGAATAAGTATCCTTTCGTCCTCTAATTTTCTTCCTATTTTGGTTTACAAGATTTGATAGAAATTATTTTCAATTCAATTTATTTGATTACAGGTGTAAAATTAAAAAAAAATCTATATTTAAAAGGTACATTAAAAGTTTTTATAAAATAACTGATGATATAATTATGTTATTTTATCAAATACAGTATTCAATAAAAATAGATAAGGAAAGTTAAATTAAAGTTGATCATGTGAATAGTAACTTGTAAGAAAGTCTTGAACATTATGAATAAGAGCTTGTTCAGTTCGACTGATCTAATTTTATTAAGATCATATTTAATCAGATCTAATTGTAGTTATATTTAAAGCTGTTTCTGATTTTATTTCATTCTAATAAAAATAAGTTTAATAGGATAGTGCTCATGTGATTAGGGAGTGGGCTTACCCAATAATGTTACCATCCTAATTTCTAATTTTAAAATGCAATACAATGGTCTACTCCTCTCCGGAGAGAAAACTACCCAACTCAAACCAGTGATCAAATAAGTAATTGCACCGCCCATATATGAATTTTTAAACCTTCAACTCTCATGCAAAAATAATACTCCTAATTAAAATACCACTCACAGATGGAATAATTACTGCACATAAACTCTCATCTAACTATACCGACCATCAACTAGCTAGTCTAATAATTACTCCACTGGAGTAATAAAATCCAGTGGAGTATATAAAAGTAAAACTAGATTTTACTACCTCCGTCCCACTGTCTTTGTCCACTTACCTTTTGGCACACCATCCAATGTACTTCTTTAATCTATTTTATCTTGTAATTTGTATATTAAAAAATTATAGAAATTATATATTAATAATCTATATGTTAAGATGAATCAAACAAGATCACACATGACTATTTTTAGGCTTACACATTGAGAGAATTTGATGAGTCAAAGTGCTTAGTTGAACAATTCCAAAAGTCAAATGTGGACAAAGACAGTGAGACGGAGGTAATATTTATTTATTTTGCCAATTGTCAATTCAATCATGTTGTTAACTACGGAGTATAATTAAGCATAATCGTAAGGCGTAATAAATTTGATATTATTATAATGACCAGTCCCATTCCCAAGTGTTTTCTTGCTCAAATAAAATAGAATTAATTGCTAGTTATGATGCTGACAAAAATAAAATCTTTTCGACCCAATTGATCTTGACCCGCCATTATTAATTCACTCCTCCAACTCCTATATATACTCGTGCACTGCACTGAGGATAAGCCATCACAACCCAACACAACATCTTCTCTTTCCTCTCCCCCCCTCTCTCTCTCTCTCTAAACTTCATTTCTTCTTCTCTTTTTCTTCATTGGCTTCTCCAAATATCAAAACTCAAATAATATAAGAAAATGAAGCTCCTATCTGATAAAATTACAAACAATTCACACGGACAAGATTCATCCTACTTCTTGGGATGGCAAGAGTACGAGAAGAACCCCTACGACGAAATCAAAAACCCAAAAGGCATCATCCAAATGGGTCTCGCCGAGAATCAGCTCTCCTTCGACCTCCTCGAGTCCTGGATGGCTCACAACCCCGAAGCTGCGGCGTTCAAGAACCCCGAGGGCGAGTCCGTCTTCAGACAGCTCGCCCTCTTTCAGGACTACCACGGCCTTCCCGAATTCAAGAATGCCATGGCTGAATTCATGTCCGAAATCCGAGGAAACAAAGTGGACTTCAATGCCGACAACCTCGTCCTCACCGCCGGCTCTACCTCCGCCAACGAGACTCTCATCTTCTGTCTCGCCAACCCCGGCGACGCCTTCCTCCTCCCCACTCCCTACTATCCCGGATTCGACAGGGATCTCAAGTGGAGGACCGGAGCCGAGATAGTCCCCATCCAGTGCTTTAGCTCCAACGGCTTCAGAATCACCGAGTCCGCCCTGGAAGATGCTTACAAGGAGGCACAAAAGCGTAAACTCAAAGTCAAAGGGGTTCTCGTCACGAACCCCTCGAACCCGTTGGGGACGACATTGACCCGAGAAGAGCTCAACCTCCTCATCACATTCGTCGACGAGAAGGGTATCCACCTCATCAGCGACGAAATCTACTCCGGCACCGTCTTCGAATCACCCGCCTACGTCAGCGCCATGGAGGTTCTATCAGAGCTCAAGGACAAGACTGACAATGTGTGGGAGCGCGTCCACATTGTCTACAGTCTCTCCAAGGACCTCGGTCTCCCGGGATTTCGCGTCGGAGCCCTCTACTCCAACGACAAGATGGTCGTGTCCGCCGCAACAAAAATGTCTAGCTTCGGACTCATCTCGTCCCAGACGCAGTACCTACTGGCGGCCATGCTCTCCGACAAGAAGTTCACGAAGAAGTACTTGTCGGAGAACCAGAAGAGGTTGAGAGAGAGGCACGAGATTTTAGTCGCCGGGCTCCGGGAAGCGGGGATCGAGTGCCTAGAGAGCAACGCAGGATTGTTCTGCTGGGTGGACATGAGACACCTCCTCAGCTCAAACACATTCGAGGCGGAGATGGAACTGTGGAAGAAGATGGTGTACCAAGTGGGCCTCAACATCTCTCCCGGATCATCTTGCCACTGCACCGAACCTGGCTGGTTCAGACTTTGCTTCGCCAACATGTCCGAGGAAACACTTGGTTTGGCATTGAAACGGATAAGTTCGTTCGCGGGGTCCGAACAACCGGCGGCGACCGGAACGGCGAGCCCCCAAAATTCGAATAAGAGCAGCAAGAGGAAAGGATTCACAAAATGGGTTTTTCGGCTATCGTTTAACAACGACCGTCACAGGGAACGATAGCCAGGGCGGGCTTTAATTTGGCTAATACAATTAATTAGCTAATTAAGCTTCCTCCCCGGATTTGTGAATTATTCCATCTTCTTCTTTTTTTTTTGTGCTCAAGACCTTCGGATTGAGTCACAATTTTTTTTGGAGTAGTCAACATTATTGTTGACTATTTTTTAAATCAAACCCAGCCCACGGGGATGAGAAGTGGTTTTCACTTGTAAACATTTTTACCTTATGAATATATGCTCCTTATTGAATCTACTCCGTATTATCTATCATCTCTCCATCTTATCAGATGGCGCCACCTTATTTGTTAACTTATTCATCTACAGAACATTATTATACAGAGTATTACAATGGAAAATCTATAGAAATATGCAAAAAATTAAGTTTCTTTAGTGTTATTGATCCATTACAAAGTATTACTAGTTGTTAACGCAGAGTAAATTAATGCCTTGACATCACTAGAATTTAAAATTGGGTAAACTTCTTCATATATCTTATCTTAGAGAATGAATTTTCTTACGACACCGACTAAGAGAGAAGCGTGAGTAATAATTGTTGTGGAAAATTAAATGGTGATTAATTAGATTATTTTGATAAAGAAAAGGATGAATCTCATTTTCGAAGATCTCCTCCGATCTAATCAGACCATCACTAAAAAAATGTAAATTAAATTAGACTTCTATCCCACATTATTTTGATATTTGAACAAACAATATAATGGGTATGTAGTGGGTAGTGCTGAGTGGTGGTGACTAATTGCTTATCATCTCTTGACAGTTACTGGAAAGTATAAATTATAGAGTAGTTACTGCGAATTTAATGTTGATTACTATGTTTTTTAGGGGAGCTCTGAGAAGTAGATCTACAAATTAATGTACTTTTATATCATGAAAAAAATTAATTTTATATCAAACAAATTTAAATAAGTAAAACAAAATATTTTAAAAATAGTAAAATTATAATTCTAAATGAATTATGTTGTACGAAATATACATAATATCACTAGAGTATTACAAATACTTTATTTAATGGGTTGATCGATGATCAGTGGTCACTGATGGCAATCTTCATTTTTTACTTGGGGGGGGGGGCAGGTACACATAAAACTAAAATAAATAAATTTTCATTTGTACAACTAATTAAAAAAAATGATTTTAAACTATCAAAAATAAAAATTAAAACACAAACGAAAAATTGATGAAATTTGTCAACACTATATTTATGAGTCTAGCATTTCTTTAAATTTATCTTTGTTAGCTACCAAATCTCGTGACCTTCTCTTTCATATAGTAGGGCCAATTGGTGTTCAGTACAACCAGTGAACCCGTAACAAAAAATCAAAATTAAATATCTCATTTTTTAAGGGTAATTGACCTAAATAGGACTAAAACATAATGACTTTCTCAATATAGGAACATATGTTTTTATATCCCAATGTATGATCATTGGTCATTATCTATTAGTCATTATTCAACATTTTGTCCATCATCACTTGGACATTATTCTTCTCACTAGTCATTATTAAGTCCTATATAGGGAATAAAAAAGTTTAAGTCATACATTGAGAAATGATTTATGTTTTAGTACTATTCAGTGCAAATTTCACTTTTTATTATTAGGAAAATTTACCTAAATAATACCAAAACATAATGATTTTCTCAATGTAGTACCATATGTTTTTATTTCTCAATTTGATACCACTGATCATTGTTCAAGTTAATATTCACCGTCACTAGACATTGTTCAAACTAATTGTCCAC
Source organism: Cuscuta campestris (assembly GCA_900332095.2). Lineage (NCBI taxonomy): Eukaryota > Viridiplantae > Streptophyta > Magnoliopsida > Solanales > Convolvulaceae > Cuscuta > Cuscuta campestris. Next base: position 761,139 of record OOIL02001451.1, read on the forward strand.
CATCGGTGGCGGATCCAAGAACTCAGGTAGATGGAGTCATAATTGATCAGGAATCTCGAGACAGCGCCCCTGGATTTATTTTTAAATAGACAAAATTTAATAACAAAAAATAATTTATTTTATTTTAAACATTTATTGAATGTAAAATATTGTTTAATATGCAATATAAAATCTTACTCCCTCCGTTCCTAAATATATCTCACATTTGTTTTTTCAACAGTCGTTAGAACTTTTGTTTATTTCTACGTTTTCATTGGTTATTTGATAAAATTATATTCTTGACACCTCTTATTTCGAAGAACTATTCATTTAGGTTTTTCACACTAGACATTGTTTCCGCTACTAGACATTATTCAAGTACGGAATACTATTTAGGGAATAAAAAAGTGTAAGTACTATATTGGGAAATGACATACTCCCTCCGTTTCTCAAAACAGTTCTTGTTTTGACTTTGGAACAAAATAAGAAATTTGCTCCTGATAAGATGGGTAAAAGTAAGATGTGATAGTTTAGTTATTAGTAAAAAAGTATGATGCGATAGTTAGGGTATGAAAAGGTAGGGATAAAAGTGGGTTTTTAATAAAAAAGAGAAGTGTTTTAAGAAAAACAAAAAAAATGAAAGAGGAAGGATTTTAAGAAACGGAGGTAGTATGTTTTAATACTACTTAGTACAAATTTTACTTATTTTTATACTCCGTGTGTTGTTTACCTTGGTTTTTACTTGTTAATTAAGTTCAATAAAATCATGAGCTTATCTCGAAACAGCTACAGAGTATTTAAAAACTGATACAATTAATAGTAATTGGTTTTATTAAATAATGAATGATACATCTCTATATATAGGAATTACAAGAGAGAATTTTAATCTAAGCCGCGGTAACTACTCTATAATTTTAGAAATAACCCGCGACCTACATAATCCTTGTGCTATCCGACATAATCCTTGTGCCATCCGGCTTTCTCCTGGGTGGTGTCTTCTACAAATGTTACACTTCGGATGTTTCCATATATACCCTCTATTTGTGTTGAGTTGCCAGAAACTTTCTTTTTTTCGAGAGTGGAGCACTACAGGTTCCAACCAAAGGTTCTTTTTCCTTAATAACTGGTTGAATACTTGAACAAGCATTGGATTGACCTTTAATATCTTGGTAAATGTTTTGGTTTTTTGGCTCTTTTCGGACAACAAGAATGAAATTCGATATTTCAATATAAGCCGTTACGTTCCGTGTCCATTGTTTAGTACTTGGTTATCTTGTCCACAAGCAGTTTCTTGACTCATTCTACAAATAGTAGAAATTCCTTTATTAGGATTCTTTATTCGCGTTGATATCTTCGCGTTGTCCATTTTTCAAAACCAATTTTCTTTTTTTTCGGTGTACTTTTAACTCAAATATAGTTTGTATGAAAATTAAAGTAAAATTTTTTAAAAATAAATTTACACATCTAAAAAAAAATCAAAAGTTCTAAAAAATAAAAGGCCACGACAATATACTTAATACATAGGTATTATTTTATCAAATAACCAAATGAAACTAGGTAAAAAATTAATTTATTTTTATAATACTATGCAATTTAATTCTCAATAGAACAACTCCATTGAGTGTGACCTAAATATAACTCATGCAACTTTGAGTCAATGACTCAAATTTATCTAAGACTTGATGTTCCAAAACACTAGCAGACATTTTATACATACAACTCCGTAAGACATTTACAGTCCTTATTAATATCTTGCGCATTATCTAAGTTTAGAGATTTACAATAGTTCCAAAGAAAGACTTAATTATAAATTATCCCAATTGGTCATTAAGTAATACTTAATTATGTGTCAAGGTCGTCATTATATAATAATTTAGTATGTATGATTTAATCTTACACTGTCTTAGCTATTCACTATGTGAGGTCATTATACGATTCATGTTTTTACTACGTATTATTTAATATTACACTATCCTAATTGGTCATTATATAATACTAATCATTTCTAACTTAAGAACTTTATACAATGTGTTATCATCTTTTTAGATTCATTAATAACATATTTTGTAAGAGCACTGGAAATGGTCATGAAGCCCCGGGGCTTCAAACCGGGGCTTCAAACTCTCTCTCTCTGCCACGTCAGCTTTAACTTACACCAAAAATTCACTGGAAATGGTTTTGAAGCCCCGGGGCTTCAAACTGGGGCTTCAAACCTTCTTTTTTTACATTTTTAAATATACATCTCCTAAATTTAAATTAATAAATTTAAATTAATTTATTATTTAATTATATTGAAACACAAATACAAAAAAATAAATTCATTAAATTTAAAGAAATTGAAACGACCATAATTNTGGAAATGGTTTTGAAGCCCCGGGGCTTCAAACTGGGGCTTCAAACCTTCTTTTTTTACATTTTTAAATATACATCTCCTAAATTTAAATTAATAAATTTAAATTAATTTATTATTTAATTATATTGAAACACAAATACAAAAAAATAAATTCATTAAATTTAAAGAAATTGAAACGACCATAATTTAAAATTTAAAAAATTACATTCATTAAAATAAAAAAAACGACAAACATAAAAAAGATACATTAATAAAAAAACTAAGGTAAATTATATTTCGCCTTGATCTCTCTTTATCTTTACTCGTAGATCATCCGTTTGAAACCCGACAACGTAGAAAGGTCGGTTTCCATGATTTTGAATAAAAAATTACATTCATTAAATAAAAAAATTAAATTCATTATTAAAAAAACTACATTAATTAAATAAAAACATTACATTCATTAAATAAAAAAATTACATTCATGAAAAAAAAATAAAACACTTGAATAATAATTTTTTTAAAAAAAGATGATAGATAGAGAGAAATTTGTATTTGTGTTGAATTTTTTTAAAAAAATTAAATTTAATTTATAGAGAAGAAAAGAGGGAGAAAAAGGGAAGAAGAAGGCGTGACAATGCCTTCAAAGTGCGTCAAAACTTTGACGCAAGAAGTTTAACGCCCTTTTAACGGGGAAGGGGGCGGTGTTTAACGCCCCCCAGGCTTCAAAATGGCCATAACGCCGAGGAGCGTTAAGGGTAGTACCAGTGCTCTAAGGAGTATCTATTAGAAGTCATTTTTAAAATTGATCAAACTACGAACCCTTTTTTGAGAACAGATGGAGTTTTATATTTTAAGTTGCTTTATGCCCATTCTAGTAACCTATTTGGTCATTATGCAAACAAGTAAAATGCTCATTATACTTTAAAATATGAGCTTACACTTTTAATATGTAATGATTTAGAATTTAAAAATAAAGTTTATAAGAAATAAAATTTTCTTTCATTATTCATTTTATATGAATATTGGTTTACAATTAAAAGATAAAATTTATGTTTCAAAACAACTGCAAACAATACGGAGTATTTTATTTTATAAAATATTTATTAAAATTGGTAAAACAAGAGTAAATATAATTTGCCCATGTGAAAATAAATGAAAATATTTTTTGAATAGAAATGAAAATCTTATTTAGGGACAAAAGTAGAAATTAAAGGCTTGCTTCACCACCATACGTAAAAAAAAACTAGATTCTACTAGTACTCCGTAATAAATAAGCATGATAAGTAATTAATGTTCTTTTTATATAAAAAGAGGTAAGTAATTAATGCAAGTGTTAAGTTCCCATAAATTTCATGCATTAGTCAATGAGCGGGAGATTACAACTAGATTAATTAAGGGTTAATTCTGTCCCTTCATATCTTTAAACATAAGTACAATAAGACTGTTCCTATTTACAGAAAAATCTCATGTTTTATTTCTATTTTAGGAATTTTTTCGAATAAAATAACTAAATTTTTCACTACTTATTTTGTACCGGAGTAGAATTTTTTATGTAGTTTTTAATAGTAAATTTTTATTTTTTAATTGTACACTAATTTTTATTATATTATTTTTAAAAATAATTTCAATCAAAGTCTAATTTAAGAAAGGAGGGAATATTTAATTTAAAAGCATCAAATTGCAACCCATACCATCAAACCAACTAAAAGTTACTCCGTATTTCCATGAGTAGTTCTAAAACGTGTAATTTACAGCTCACACTCTTCGTTCGTACTTCAATCAATATATCTCAGTTTTATTTATTTAGGAGTACCCATTTTTTAAATAAATTTTGATATGGTCTCATCCCATAGTCAACTGAAGAACAATTTTTTCGACTTAAAAAAAAGAACAAACTTTTCTGGAATTAATTTTGAACCGGATCTGACTTCTCTTCCAAAAGCAAAATAATCAATCGGCTTTGATTAGAATCAACAAATTTATGAAGAAAAAATCAAAATAAATTTAATTTTAATAACGAGTTCAATATATGTTGTGAGAAATTCAAAATCATATACTCATGATTGAATGTTTACAGTGAAGTAAGAGTTAAACCACTAGCCGTAAGGACGACTGGGTTGGCCTAAAAAGAATATTGTAATTTGTCGAGTGACTAAAAAATGAAGAAAAGAATTGAATTTTGACTCAAGAATTCACAAATTCCAGCCAAGTCAATGCCCTGACTATCGCTCTCTGTTACGGTCGTTGTTTTGCGATAATCGGAAAACCCATTTTGTGAATCCTTTCCTCTTATTCGTCGAATTCCGAGGGCTCGTCGTTCCGGTCGCCGCCGGTTGTTCGGACGCCACGAACGAACTTATCCGTTTCAATGCCAAACCAAGTGTTTCCTCGGACAAGTTGGCAAAGCAAAGTCTGAACCAGCCAGGTTCGGTGCAGTGGCAAGATGATCCGGGAGAGATGTTGAGGCCCACTTGGTACACCATCTTCTTCCACAGTTCCATCTCCGCCTCGAATGTGTTTGAGCTGAGGAGGTGTCTCATGTCCACCCAGCAGAACAATCCCGCGTTGCTCTCTAGGCACTCGATCCCCGCTTCCCGGAGTCCGGCAACCAACATCTCGTGCCTCTCCTTCAACCTCTTCTGGTTCTCCGACAAATACTTCTTTGTGAATTTCTTGTCGGAGAGCATTCCCGCCAAGAGGTACTGCGTCTGGGAGGAGATGAGCCCGAAGCTCGACATTTTCGTTGCGGCGGACACGACCATTTGGTCGTTGGAGTAGAGGGCTCCTACGCGAAATCCGGGGAGCCCGAGGTCCTTGGAGAGACTGTAGACGATGTGGACGCGCTCCCACACGTCGTCAGTCTTGTCCTTGAGCTCTGATAGAACCTCCATGGCGCTGACGTAGGCGGGTGATTCGAAGACGGTGCCGGAGTAGATTTCGTCGCTGATGAGGTGGATACCCTTCTCGTCGACGAATGTGATGAGGAGGTTGAGCTCTTCTCGGGTCAATGTCGTCCCCAACGGGTTCGAGGGGTTCGTGACGAGAACCCCTTTGACTTTGAGTTTACGCTTTTGTGCCTCCTTGTAAGCATCTTCCAGGGCGGACTCGGTGATTCTGAAGCCGTTGGAGCTAAAGCACTGGATGGGGACTATCTCGGCTCCGGTCCTCCACTTGAGATCCCTGTCGAATCCGGGATAGTAGGGAGTGGGGAGGAGGAAGGCGTCGCCGGGGTTGGCGAGACAGAAGATGAGAGTCTCGTTGGCGGAGGTAGAGCCGGCGGTGAGGACGAGGTTGTCGGCATTGAAGTCCACCTTGTTTCCTCGGATTTCGGACATGAACTGAGCCATGGCATTCTTGAATTGAGGAAGGCCGTGGTAGTCTTGAAAGAGGGCGAGCTGTCTGAAGACAGACTCGCCCTCGGGGTTGTTGAACGCCGCAGCTTCGGGGTTGTGAGCCATCCATGACTCGAGGAGGTCGAAGGAGAGCTGATTCTCGGCGAGACCCATTTGGATGATACCTTTGGGGTTTTTGATTTCATCGTAGGGGTTCTTCTCGTACTCTTGCCATCCCAAGAAGTAGGATGAATCTTGCCCGTGTGATTTGTTTGTGATTTTATCAGATAGGAACTTCATTTTCTTCTAATGTTCGAGTTTTTACTTTGCTGCGAAGCTGTGATTTTCGAGGAGGATGAAGAAGAAAAATGAAGTTTAGAGAGTGAGAGAAAGGATGAGGATGTTGATTTTGTGGTGGCTTATTATCCGCCTCGAGGTATATATAGGAGTTGGAAACTATTTAATGAATGGCACTCTGAAAAAAATAGTAATGATTTAATATCTGTCCGTATCATACCTGGCAGGCAACTTCCTCTCTTCCTCCCAAAAAAAAAAAATTGAAAAAATGAATACTCTTTTCCGATCCGGTCCAAGTCGATAAGTTAGACGGTTCAGAGGTGACTGCCGAAAGATATCAACTATGTCCAACTCATAGGTAGGATTAGGCCTGGCTTCCAAACCCGATAATTCGAACTGAACCCGAAATAACTTGAAAACTAAAAATTGGATTAAATCGAATGTTCGAAATGATTCGAACTGAACCAAATGTATTCAATCTGAATTTGATCTGAATCTGATTGAACTCAAACTGATTACACCCGAACCGATTAAATTCAGAATCGATTAAATCTGAAATCAATTAGACCCAAAATCGGTTAGACTTAATATTGATCACATTCAAAGCAAATTAAACTCAAATCAAGTCAAACCTAATAGCTCATTGGTTGATGTCTTTTGTACAAAAGTATATTTATAGGTACAACTAATTCCATTCACAAATCTTTTATTCCATATTTTATCACTTAGACTAATATAAGGTGATTGTCTATTTCTATATAGAGTATATATTAAATTTATAGTGATATCGTAACACACATTGAAAGATTTAATGACTCAATATTGCTGACACGTATATATATACCCCCCATACATACACGGAGGGAAGGATACACACAAGGATAACATTAGAAATTCTAATAGAAATCATCCTAAATAGGACTAAAACATAGATAAAAGTACCAAAATAGGACTTTCATGTTTTTTTTCCCGGAATAAGACTTTGCACTGTGGTAATGTGACCTTGCATTGTGGTAATGTGGCAGTGTACATGTGCAAATTAATTACTATGCCTTTTTGGTAATGTATATGACCATGGTTCATAATGTAAGTCCTATTTCGGGAATAAAAACATGGAAGTCCTATTTTGGTATATTTTCAAAGTTTTAGTCCTACTTTGGTCTTTCTCCCAAATTCTAATACCAAGGGATCTCATCTGGACTGGTATAAACCCAGACTGGAAAAACCCCAAACTGGTATAAACTCGAACTGATATAAACTCAAACTGAAATAAACCCAAACTGAAACCGTGAAAAGATCAAATTGAATTAAACCCGGAACCGAAGCGAAGCGAATCGAACTAACCCGAACCGATTATAACATATATCCAAAAGAGACCCAAACCGAAAAGTCGAACCGGAACCGAACTGATTGATCCGATTGTCAGGTCTAGGTAGGATATAGAAAATGATCATAATTTGATTGAATCTCTTGCAAATGTTACAACATGCCCTACATACTATCAAATTGGTACCAAAAGATGCTTATGTGACAATTTGGCAAACAAGGTGACACCATCCCTCCCATTTTGGCCTCGGGAAAAGATCAGTAAACGCAAGTATGCACTTGCTGATCATACTGGAGGCTGAAGCATAACTTTTTCATGATTTATTTAAAAAATTCTAGTACTTTTTGACGTTTTGTTAACTTATTTGGACATATTTGTGTACTTCACATTTATTTTTAATATGGCCTTTTAACATCAACAACAACAAAACAGTGGTGGTCCTAAGGATATCAAAGAAGTGCAACCACGCATGGCCTCTAAATTTTTAGCGTTGAGAATGTCGAGATTAATATAGATTATAGGTATGTTGTTGAAGTCCTTGAAATCCAAAGCTTCAGACTGAGCAGTGACACCTATGGAGGATAAGTTGTGGTAGAGATATGGATGCTGAGATGGATGTGTGGAAGACGAGATTGAATATGATTCAAAATGATGTTATTTAGAGACGTGTGAGAGTGACACCTATGAAGGATAAGTTGTGGGAGGCTAAGTTGAGATGGTTGTGTTGCGTGAAGAGGTGTGCAACTTAGGCACCAGGGCAAAGATGCGAGAGGATTACGATAATTGGTTTACTTGAGGAAAATGGTAGGCTTAGGAAGAATTGAAAGAAGGTGATTATACATGACTTATAACTTTTGGCTCGATCTTATCGAGAATATAACTTTAAATAATGATGTCTAGAGCTAAGATTAAGGTACTTGGATAGTCGTTTGGTCCATGGTGGTAGTTTTCTTACCCTTTGTAGAGTGTACTCCATGTCCTTTATTTTGGCATGCTATTTGCTATTTGTTTTGCTTAATATGAAGGTTTCTTTCAATTTTTTTTGTATATTTATGTTAGAGTGCATCCCACATCAGAAGTCTAAGGCCAAGAGTAACATAATCGGTATATAAGCTCTTGAGTTGAACTAACTAATTGATTGGATTCAATCTTTTAATGTGGTTTGACCCAAGTGTCTTCTTGCCCAATCCAGTTATCTCTACCAAATCCTAAATTATTTCATGGTATCAGAGTAGGTTTTGGCCCACCTCGTTTGTCAAAGTGTCCGTCTAGATGTTCATTCCTAGCGACCCGTTAGTCTTTAGTCCAGTTGTCCGTATGGAGTATGTACCCAACGGCCTGTGCCCCGTTTAACATGATTGCTCGTTTGGAAGTCCATACTCATCGGCTCGATCCAAGTGTCTTATTGCCTAATCCGGTTATCTCTACCCAATCTTAAATTCTTTCAATTTATTTGAAGAATAACGACAACAATGTAAATAACTGTAATGCTTACATTTACAAGCTATTTTTTAATACTAATAACTTTGTTATAATGTCAATATTCATTAAGCACGCAGAGTTATTACCTCTATTGGAAATTGAACATGTGACCTCTAATATTTTACTTGTCAAATAAGCCTTATAATTCCATGTGTACATTGTAAATAATTGTTGGACCAATAGTGTGACTTATTAAATTTCGGACTAACAATGCAAAATCCTGAATTTGTTGGATAGTTTCCATGAAAATTTTCTTTTTTTAAGTATATTTTTTAAAAAATCACCCTAAATAAGATTAAAACATAGAAAAAAAATACTAAAATATGATCTTCATGTTTTTATCTCTAAAATAAGAATTTACACTGTGGTAATGTAGCAATGTATATGGATATATGACAATAAATTGTAGTAATGTACATGGTCATGATTAACACTGTATATGCATCTTAACTTCTATTTCATAATAAAAACATACAACTCCTATTTTTATGCGTTTTCAATATTTTTTAGGGTGTTGCTAAATCCACCCCCCAAAATGGCTATATCCACACCTTTTACCAATATTTGCTATATCCACACCCATTAATATAAAGTTTATATTGGTGTGGATTTAGCAAATTTATGTGTGTTGAAATATTAGAATAATAATATTGCTCCTTGAATTATGAAGTACATGATAGAGTATATATAGGAGAGACTCCTAACACAACTAGGAATAGAGAATGGAAACTAACTAACATACAACATCTACCACAGATAGGATTAGGAAGCTGACTAATAATGAAACACTACCATAACCAATACTACAAGAAGGACTATTAGTATTATTGTCTAACATCCCCCCTCAAGCTGAACTCTGGCTGAAGCAAGAGGAAGCTTGGACACTAGCTGGAAACTGGAAACTTTGAGAAGAGAGAAGTCTGACATACGCCGGTGGCTGCTCACGTCGTTGGAGAAGAGAGGAGTCAGAAGTGTGATGCGCGCCGGTGGCTGCTGACGTCGTTGGAGAAGAGAGAAATCTGACGTGCGCCGGTGGCTGCTGACGTCGTTGGAGAAGAGAGAAGCCTGACGTGCACTGGTAGCTGCTAACGTCGTTGGAGAAGAGAGAAATTGACGTGCGCTAGTAGCTGCTAACGTCGATGGAGAAGAGAGAAGGTTGACGTGCGCTTGTAGCTGCTGACGTCGAAGAAGAATAGAGAATGTTGACGTGCGCTTGTAGCTGCTGACGTCGAAGAAGAATAGAGAAAGCTACTTAAGGTGCCTGTTTGACTGAAGATCTTTGACATTCTTTGTCTTTTTCTTGAATCCGGGCAATGCCCTATTTCTTTCTTGAAGGGGTGTAGAAGAATTCTTTCGTCTTTCAATACTTCCCCTATTGGCGTTGCTTTTGTGTTGTTTTTTTTTCGGATTTTTATTGGTTCAACAGAAGACAAAGAGAAGGGAGGTTGATGATTAGAATGAGTGATTTTAGAGAAAGAAAAGTAGGTTAAGAATTGGAGATGGAATAAAAAACTTGGGTCTGAGATTTTGATATGGTGAATTGGAGAGAAACAACAATTATTTTTTTCTCTTTTTTTTGAGAAGATAGGATGATCTGAAAGAGTTTGTGAGGAATTGGGGGGTTTTTTTGAAGAACCATGGAGATGACAAGAGATAAGTTCCTTCTTTGATAGTTTTTTTTGTGTGATTTCAACAAAGGTTTTTTTTTCTTCTTTTTTTCATTTGAGTGGACAAGTTGATTTGAGGATAAATAAGGAAAAGAAAATAGAGCTAAGGTGAACAGGGTGGAGCCGCCGTCGTTGGAATTACCGGCGGCAGCGGCGGGAGCAAAGAACTCTTTTAGGTCACCAAGAGCGGTGGCTCCGATACCATGTTGAAATATTAGAATAATAATATTGCTCCTTAAATTATGAAGTACATGATAGAGTATATATAGGAGAGACTCCTAACACAACCAGGAATAGAGAATGAAAACTAACTAACATACAACATCTACCACAGATAGAATTAGGAAGCTGACTAATAATGAAACACTACCATAACCAATACTACAAGAAGGACTATTAGTATTATTGTCTAACAATGTGAAAGAGGTGGATATAGCCATTTTTGGGGTGGATTTTGTTGGGAATTAAACACACAACACACACAAATAATCCGCGAGAAATTAAACACACAACACACAAATATACCAATATTTGCTATATCCACACCCATTAATATAAAGTTTATATTGGTGTGGATTTAGCAAATTTATGTGAAAGGGGTGGATATAGCCATTTTTGGGGTGGATTTAGCATCACCCTATTTTTTACTCTTACTTCACTTTTTTTCCCATATTTTTTTAAATTATTAACGTATAAGCTATTACTCTAGAACTTAGTTTGTATATTTGCACGACCACAAAGATTTTGGTCCGGTCTAAGATCTTGGAACCAATCTTATTCTTATAAATCTCTATAGTACTTCATGTCACACAAAGAATGGGATAATGGAATACTAATCATTTTCCTCACGTCTTATTTTTTCTTTAGTCGATTTGGTGCATGCGTCAAAAAAATGTAGAGCAATAGAGTGGAGAGTGAGTACAAGGTTTAGGTGCTTGGAAATGGGAGACCAAGCTACCTAGTAGCTACCTACGCAATTCCCTCGATGATCTTGACGGACCACTGCGATTTTTGCGGGCGCATTTCGGACGTATCTATCTCACACATGGTACACCGGAGGATGCCACGTGAACTCGCGAGCTCATGCATAGGTGTATCTATCACGAAACTTCTCTTTCCGGACTCCCCATATATATTAAGGCCCAAAATTGTTTCTTTCCTTTTTTTTGTTTGTTTCCTTTCATTTATTTCCAACTTCACTAAAAACCTTATATAAATGATGGAAGAATACAACTACTCTAACCACAATAATGCAATCCGGCACCAACGATGTTTCATTCGTAAAATTATTTGGTTCAACCCTCTAATCCCCAGATGAACCCTCCAAGCCCGGCTCATCACTAACGCACCACCTACCACACCCGTGCAATTACGCCACCTTTCATTTTCGTGCTGAGTGGTTTACCAAAAGGTTAATTGGTGGGGACAATTAATTTTGTAAACGGATCGCCATAGATGTCTCGATGGCAATGTTGTAAGTATTGTACTATAGTTACACTCTCTCTGTCCATAAGTAATTTACACACTTCATTATTCAAAAATCACATGAATTTTTAGTTTATTTGTGTATTTTCATTGACTATTTGATGAAAATAAAATATTCTTGTCATCTCTTATTTTGTAGAATCTTTGATGTACTTTTTAAATAATAAGTTTTATTTTTTATTTATATACTAATTAAATAAAATGAATTGAAAAAACGTGAGATTTTACTTCGTTTTAGATAAAGTGTACATCATTTAGGGATAAAAAGAGTTTTTTTTGTGTGAAATTTGTAGTAAATAAGACTAAAATATAAGTCATTTCTCAAAGTAGGATTTAAACTTTTTAATTTCCTAAATATGACTTAATAATGTCTAGTAGAAAAAATAATGTCTAGTGATGATGAGCATTTACTTGAATAATCACTAATAGATAATGACCAATGGTCCTACATTGAAAAAATAAAAACATATGAATTTATATTAAAAAGTCATTATATTTTTAATTTTATTTAAGTAAATTTCTCCTTATTTTTGGTGTAAGAATTGGTGTAAGAATTAGGGGGGTTCACGTGACACCTACCAAACTCGAGCATGTGTTTAAAATATAATGCAGGAGATGGAATTCCGCAGGTAGCTAGTGAGTAGTAGCTTGGTCTCCCTCGTCTAAATAAATGCACTTTACTTTTTATTCTCACGTGATGATTTTTAGTAAACAAATGATATAAGAAAATCTGCGGAAATAATTTGACAAAAAAAATGAAAAATTTATCTAAATATGACTAAAACATAATGACTTCTTCAATTTTAGACTATATATTTTTGTTTCATAATGTAGGACCATTGGTCATTATCCATTACTCATTATTCAAGTAAATGTCTACCATCACCGAATATTATTCCTTCCACTATACATTATTAATTACGGAGTACTCCGTACTATTTAAGGAATAAAAATTTTATGTCTTACATTGCAAAATGACTTATGTTTTAGTTCTATTTAGTGTAAATTTCATTAAAAAAATCTCAAAAAAAATTAAGATGGAGGTAGAATTTTTTGAGATGTGCTAGGGTAACAAACAAAAAGATAAAGCAACAAAAAACTTTAATTTGTTCAATTTAAATTGTTAACTTTTTTAATTATTTAAAAATATAAAAACGAGTAGCACATATTGTAAACTTTTTGTTTGTGAGAATTGTGACTCTAATTAATTATAGCGAATTCATTATATTGTGTATGAAAAAATTAAAATTATTTTAGAAGATAAATATAATAAAATAACATTTATTTGAATATCTAATAAAATAAAGTGATAATTTTATTTATTTAATGGTCAAATTTAATCAACTTTGATTGAAAAAAATCAAAAGTAGACAAAACTCCAAGAGAGAAATGTACATTTTAATATTTCTTAAAAATGAAATATTCTTGATTAAATTGTTTTGGAATAAATTTTTATATAAATATAACAAAACAATCAAAAATATCAAACCCACAAATCCGACGAATATTTATTGTACTCCAAGTAGAGCTTAATTAAACTGTCTGATTTTGGGAGAAAAGAGAAATCAAAGGAAAAGGTAATCATCTTTGGGATTAGAAGAGGAAGTTGCCAGGTATGATCCGGACAATAACTAAATCGTATCCGCCCCATTCGATCCAATTGATAATTAGTCTCCACCCGCCCAACTCCTATATATACACTTTGAGGCGGAGGACATAAAAATCCATCACAACTCATATCATCATTTCACTTCTCCATCTCTCTCTCTCTCTCTCTAAGCTTCATTTCTTCTTCTGTCTCTTCGTACTCCGAAAATCACAGCTTCACAGCAAAGTAAACACTCGAGAAAATGAAGTTCCTATCTGATAAAATTACAAACAAATCACACGGAGAAGATTCATCCTACTTCTTGGGATGGCAAGAGTACGAGAAGAACCCCTACGATGAAATCAAAAACCCCAAAGGTATCATCCAAATGGGTCTCGCCGAGAATCAGCTCTCATTCGACCTCCTCGAGTCATGGATGGCTCTCAACCCCGAAGCTGAGGCGTACAAGAACCCCGAGGGCGAGTCCGTCTTCAGACAACTCGCCCTCTTTCAGGACTACCACGGTCTTCCCGAATTCAAGAATGCCATGGCTGAATTCATGTCCGAAATTCGAGGAAACAAAGTGGACTTCAATGCCGACAACCTCGTCCTCACCGCCGGCTCTACCTCCGCCAACGAGACTCTCATCTTCTGTCTCGCCAACCCCGGCGACGCCTTCCTCCTCCCCACTCCGTACTATCCCGGATTTGACAGGGATCTAAAGTGGAGGACCGGAGCCGAGATAGTCCCCATCCAGTGCTTTAGCTCCAACAATTTCAGAATCACCGAGTCCGCCCTCGAAGATGCTTACAAGGAGGCCCGAAAGCGTAACCTCAATGTCAAAGGAGTTTTGGTGACGAACCCCTCGAACCCGTTGGGGACAACATTGACCCGTGAAGAGCTCAACCTCCTCATCACGTTCGTCGACGAGAAGGGTATCCACCTCATTAGCGACGAAATCTACTCCGGTACCGTCTTTGAATCACCCGCCTACGTAAGCGCCATGGAGGTTCTATCAGAGCTCAAGGACAAGACTGACGACGTGTGGGAGCGCGTCCACATCGTCTACAGTCTCTCCAAGGACCTCGGGCTCCCTGGCTTTCGCATCGGAGCCCTCTACTCCAACAACAAAATGGTTGTGTCCGCGGCAACAAAAATGTCGAGCTTCGGGCTCATCTCATCCCAAACGCAGCACCTACTGGCGGCCATGCTCTCCGACAAGAAATTCACAAAGAAGTATTTGTCGGAGAACCAGAAGAGGTTGAAGGAGAGGCACGAGATGTTGGTGGCCGGACTCCGGGAAGCGGGCATCGAGTGCCTAGAGAGCAACGCCGGATTGTTCTGCTGGGTGGACATGAGACACCTCCTCAGCTCAAACACCTTCGAGGCGGAGATCGAATTGTGGAAGAAGATCGTGTACCAAGTGGGCCTCAACATCTCTCCGGGATCATCTTGCCATTGCACCGAACCTGGCTGGTTCAGACTTTGCTTCGCCAACATGTCCGAGGAAACGTTGGGCTTAGCAATGAAACGGATAAGTTTGTTCGTGGCATCCGAACAACCCGTGATGACCGGAACGACGAGCCCTCGGAATTCGAATAAGAGTAGCAAGAGGAAAGGATTCACAAAATGGGTTTTCAGGCTATCGCAAAATATCGACCGTAACAGAGAGCGATAGTCTGTGCATTAATTTTCTACAATTTGTGAATTCTAACTTATATTTTTTTTGTGCTCAAATCTTGGGGTTTGAGTACGTACATCACAATTCTTGTTTTTATTTTTGTATCGCTCAACACACAATTTTGTTGCGTGTTGACGTTTTTTGCCCAACCCGGCCCGTCCGTGACGACTAGTGGTTTAATTTATTACTGGTTTCACTCCTACTTCACTTGTAAAATTTTGATTTTCATTTATTTTCACTCTTACTTCCGTATATATATTGGATTTCCAGAAATATTTGATTAATGGAATTAGGGCAAATTATTACCCAATGTCCCATTGTCCCGCCAAAAAAGTTACTGCGTAAAAAGAAAAACCGTACCCCTGCTTTAAAAATAAATTTACCCTAGTACTGGGGGAGGTTTTTCTGTTCATTCGTCTGGCCCACTGGCGCATGTGATACCATGGCTTTGTCATGTGAATACCATATGATTCCCATGCACATCAATCATTTTTCATCGCCACATCATACGCCTATCTGGCTTTCTACTTTTGTTTTTCTTCTGTTCTGCAAAAATGATATTTGTCGTCAGCGGTTGTGTCATGGCTATTTATGGCGCAAATGACGTCCACTATCTCCACTCTCCATTATTTGTGGAACGACTAATGGGTCCCAGCTTAAATAGATCCCCTTTTCTCCTTAAGTTTGTTCTCTCCAACATAAAGATGGAAGGAAAATTTATTTATATAGAATTAAAACATAATGACTTTCCCAATATAAAATTATATGTTTTTATTTTCTAATGTAGGACTTTTGGTCATTATCAAGTAGTCATTATTCAAGTAAATGTCTATAATTATTGGACATTATTCCTTCCACTAGGTCATTATTAAGTCTTATTTAGGAAATAAAAAAGTTTAAGTCCTATATTAGGAAAGTCATTATGTTTTAGTCCTATTTAGTGCAAATTTCACAAGATTGAATTCCTAAACATTGAAGAAATAGGCCAAAAGCACTATTCACAAATTCTATTATATTGCCATTTTGAAAAATTTTAATATTAGAATTGAATTAATTTTTTTATCATGTTTTCAAAACTAACAAAAATAGAGTAGCCTTCGGATTTTTGTTTTAAAGGATAAATCCATGTGAATTTGCTAAAATTATCAATAAAAGAGATATAATAACGAAAACCGCTAAGAGAAATAACAGAGGTTGGACACCAATCATCAGAATGTATTAAATGAAATGGCGCCATGGCCGTGTGTTCAGACAACTCAAAAGGGTAAACAATATGACTTAGAGACAAAACATGATTCACAATGTATCAGTTCTAAAAATTAAAAGCATAACGAGAACAAAATAGATTTAGCGATCGCATGAGCCAGATGACCTAGTCTACGATGCCAGGTAGATGCTTGAATAGCTTGACACACAACGGAGGATGAATTTGAAGGAAGGGTACACAGACCATGCTCACAGGAGCCCAGGTACCGCACTTGATTGGTATAGTTGTCCACTATCTGAAATTCATTATCATTAAAAAAAGAGTGTAATTGTTATATTTGTTAAGACGAGGGAAATATAACAAATTGGATGTAAGGGAGGGGAGTTGGTATTTACCGTAAACCTGAGCCAGTCTTTGTGATGGGTAAGGATTGAACATTGCTTCTTATAATAGTATCAGGACCAGTATATGGATGAGGAGATTGAAGATGGGAATAATCAGACGTAACATGAGTGTTGGCATCAGTGTCCGGATACCAATCTCTTAATTGATTGCTTGTAGACACATGCATCGTACGGGTGCATTGTTAGAAGAGCTCGTAGTATAAGAGTCATTGAAACGATACCAGCACATAGTGGCCAAATGTTTGCGTTTATCACAAATCTGACATATAGGAAGATCTCGTGATAGTCGACCATTTTCTGAGGGGAGTCAACCGTAGTTTCTGCCACCAAGAGAATTATTATATCCGCATCCAGCGGATGGTTGACCGCGGTAGACACCTCGACCGTGACCTCAATCGTCTGTAGCAAGTAGGGCATTATGCAACCTTCTAGATGAAGAATCAACTAATTTCAATCTTTACTCCATCTCAATGTTTATTTCCACTGAAGTAAGCCATCTAGAAAGTTGATTGAGAGTGATGTCGCTATTTTGCAGACGAATGATTTGTTTGAATGAAGAATATTTGGTAGGGAGACCATGGATAACAACATTTTCAATATTTCATTCACGAATATGTTCACATAAAGCGTCAAGATCAGCAAGGAGACCTTTCTTCCAACATCATTATACAATTTAATAATAATTCATATTATTAAATATTGAATCATACCTTCATATATATAGGGATTACTATACAAGAGGGAGTTTCAATCCAAGTAAGAAAAATATATAGTAACAAATATAATAAGGAAATAAAGTAATAAAGAAAAAGAATTAATTAATAATATTCTATTTCCTACTATAAACTTTGCAACAATTTAAGAAGATTTTTTCTACATGTTTTTTTGATTTCCTTCCCTTGCCCGCCTAACGACGAACTAGAGAGGGGTCTTACATCAATTCTCCGCTGCCAACTTCCGTCGCCATCACGCCGCCAGTCGCCACCAACGTAGCCTTCTTCGCCGTTCTTGGAGAAGTGCGGACAGAGCCGACAAGAGAAGAGAGCAACGACAATGTGTTTTTTGATTTCCAATTTCTGATTCCAATTCTTCAATAATCGCGGTGAGATGTGGTCCATATAACTCACGTTAGCCTTAATTCGTAGATTAGAATATTATTCGTATGAATCTTGCAATTGATTTTAAATTTGGATTTATTGAGTGTTGAATTGTTTGAAATGATTGTTGATTGAGTAGGAGCATGAATTAGGAATGATTTGGGTTGAGAATTATTTGTTTTTTCCAACGAGACTTACAGGCGGGAAGCCGACAATGGGCTCGCTGAAATAGGGTAGTTGCTGGACGGTCCAATTAGGCTCAATTGGGTCTAGATGTATTCAATTGGGTTGAATTTGAAGTTGTTTGGGTTGGACTGGTTCCGTTTGGATGGGGGTTACGATGGACTTGGCTAGGCCAGTGGGGCAATAGGCTTGTGGACCGGTGTTCTGAGCTGGTCGAGAGTGACAGTAGGGTGGGGGCGGTCAGGTTGGTCCGACGGGTGCTGGGCCGATTCGGTGGCAACATCAACTCGTTAGGTTCTCGTTAGGCCGCTACTTGTTATTTTAATATGTTAAAATGTGAATTAGATTGAACTGAGTTGTTGGTGATGAATCGTGGATTATGTTTATGGACTGAGATAGATCACCTAGTGAGTTAGACAAATTTGAACAGAATTGAATACTGTGAGTTGAACACCAATAGGAAAGTGTTAGGTTTAATTAGGCCTTGTAGAGTGTGTTTTCATATCTTGTGGCCTTGGGGTTTAAAACGAACGTACAAGAGCCATTGTCCTACTTGGAAAATTACCTTAGCTTTGTAAAGACTTTTACCTGCCTATTGAAGATCTTCTTTAATTTGGGTTTGTTTAAGCATCAGCCTCGAGGGATCCACTCGAAGTTCTCTAACTTTAGTTTGTTAGCTTGAGCCTTAGTCATATAGGTCAATGCAAGTTAACTATGAAGATATGAATTGAATATAATTAATCTTGACGTTGAACTATTATGTTGCATGAAGTTGTTTTGACAGTATATGAATGTGATATTGTCTGCGGATGACTTCTAGCATTAGATATATTTGCACTCAGCTTTCAACTGGGTGTAATCTTTATTGTTTTCTACTGCACGCATGTATGGATCGGGGACAAGAGGGACAGCTCGGTGGACAGTGACATGCATGTGGCGTGGATGGCTCATTGTTTTTGCTAAATTTTATTATTTAATTCTTTTATTATTTAATTCATTTAAAATACTTTTTAAGCCGCATATTTTATTTTTAAATTGGTGTGTTTGAATGTTTTAATTAAGTAGTTTTATTATGTTGTGCTTGTGAATATAATGTAGCAATTCGGTTTGCTAACTCGTTGGTTCAGATTATGCAGATTTTGGTTTTCTGTATTCTCTCTATACCAAAATAAGATTTCTTATTCTCATTTTAGAACCTGTCATGTTTCAAAAAAAGAATTCGACCTATTTTGAGTTTTGAAAAATTAGGATTAGTTTAGAGGGAAAATAAACACAAGGGGAAAAAAAATAAGCACAAGGGGAGTCCTAGGTTAGATAGTCCGGAACAAGAAGTTTCCACATAGGCACGACTGTGCATGAGTTCGCGGGTTCACGTGGCATCATCCTTACAGCCATGTGCAAAATCTAACTCGTTGATGCATCTCAAATGCGCCCGCAAAAATCGCACTGGACCGTCGATAGATGTCAGGGAGGAACTAAGTAGGTAGCTACTAAGTAGCTTGGTCTCACATATCCTAATGGACCTACAACCTTTTACTCTCTCTTAAATGTATTGGTCTATTTTTTGACACGTGCACTAAAGAAAAAACAACATTAGGAAATGTTCATTATTTTCTTTGAATTAATTTTCTTACTTTTTTTTAGTTAATATGGTAAAGAATTTGTGGTTCATACGGAGTAGTATTTTCTTTGTTCTAAACAAATTTCGACCATTAATTTTTTAATTTTCAAGACATTTTTTAACTCTGTAAAATCAAGCTGAGATGATAAATTCGGGATAGTAGAAATATTTTTTCTTTTATCCCACTATTTTTTGAGACATGACGGAGTGTTTTGGAAATTTTTAAAAGTAGGATTTTGTGATTGATATGAAAGAATATATTTCTTTCATCCATATTTATTCTTGAATATCTAGTGATAAATGAAGTGAAAAGTGATAATTTAATAGCTAATCATTAAAAATAGAAAAGAATAATGAAACTTAAGTTGTCTGATTTTGGGAGAAAAAAAAGCAATAAAAGAGAGTATTCATTGTTGGGAGAGAAAGGGGAAGTTGCTTGGTAAGATCCGGACAAAAAATAAATCGTACGTATCCGCCCAATTGGATCTGGCGTGGCATTCATTACTTAACTCCTCCAAATAATTAGGGGCGGTTTGTTTCAGCCTCTTAATGATTCAGATGTCTGAATGATTCAGCACTTAATGGTTCAGACTGTTTGTTTCAGCCTCTTAATGGTTCAGAAGTCTGAATGGTTAAGAGATTTGCCTCTGAATGGTTAAGTATTATACAGAGTCTGAATGGTTAATATCTCTTATCTGAATTGATCAGACATTTGCCTCTGAATAGTTAAGCAATATACTAGCTCTTAATGGTTCAGATCTCTTACTGATTCAGCACTTAATGGTTCAGACCTCTTACTGATTCAGCACTTACCCATTCAGAAGTTACCAAACAGCCTCTTAGTCTCCTCCCACTTCCTATATATATACACTTCGAGGCAGAGGACAATTCACCACCACAACAAAATCTTCATCCTCCTCCTCTCTCTCTTTCTCTCTCTAAGCTTCATTTCTTTGGAAGAGAAAATGAAGTTCCTATCTGATAAAATTACAAACAATTCACACGGACAAGATTCATCCTACTTCTTGGGATGGCAAGAGTACGAGAAGAACCCCTACGATGAAATCAAGAACCCAAAAGGCATCATCCAAATGGGTCTCGCCGAGAATCAGCTCTCCTTCGACCTCCTCGAGTCCTGGATGGCTCACAACCCCGAAGCTGCGGCGTTCAAGAACCCCGAGGGCGAGTCCGTCTTCAGACAACTCGCCCTCTTTCAGGACTACCACGGCCTTCCCGAATTCAAGAACGCCATGGCTGAGTTCATGTCCGAAATCCGAGGAAACAAAGTGGACTTCAATGCCGACAACCTCGTCCTCACCGCCGGCTCTACCTCCGCCAACGAGACTCTCATCTTCTGTCTCGCCAACCCCGGTGACGCCTTCCTCCTCCCCACTCCCTACTATCCCGGATTCGATAGGGATCTGAAGTGGAGGACCGGAGCCGAGATAGTCCCAATCCAGTGCTTCAGCTCCAACAACTTCAGAATCACCGAGTCCGCCCTCGAAGATGCTTACAAGGAAGCCCAAAAGCGTAACCTCAAAGTGAAAGGGGTTCTAGTGACGAACCCTTCAAACCCGTTGGGAACGACATTGACCAGAGAAGAGCTCAACCTCCTCATCACATTTGTGGACGAGAAGGGTATCCACCTCATCAGCGACGAAATCTACTCCGGCACCGTGTTTGAATCACCCGCCTACGTGAGTGCCATGGAGGTTCTATCAGAGCTCAAGGACAAGACTGACGACGTGTGGGAGCGCGTCCACATCGTCTACAGTCTCTCCAAGGACCTCGGGCTCCCTGGCTTTCGCATCGGAGCCCTCTACTCCAACCACAAAATGGTCGTGTCCGCCGCAACGAAAATGTCGAGCTTCGGGCTCATCTCGTCCCAAACGCAATACCTCTTGGCGGCCATGCTCTCCGACAAGAAATTCACAAAGAAGTACTTGTCGGAGAACCAGAAGAGGTTGAGAGAGAGGCACGAAATGTTGGTGGCCGGACTCCGGGAAGCGGGGATCGAGTGCCTAGAGAGCAACGCAGGATTGTTCTGCTGGGTGGACATGAGACACCTCCTAAGCTCAAACACCTTCGAGGCGGAGATCGAACTGTGGAAGAAGATGGTGTACCAAGTGGGCCTCAACATTTCTCCGGGATCATCGTGCCACTGCACCGAACCTGGCTGGTTCAGACTTTGCTTTGCCAACTTGTCCGAGGAAACACTTGGTTTGGCATTGAAACGGATAAGTTCGTTCGTGGCGTCCGAGCAACCGGTGGCGACGAGCCCTCGGAAATCGAATAAGAGCAGCAAGAGGAAAGGATTCACAAAATGGGTTTTCCGATTATCGCAAAATAACGACCGTAACAGAGAGCGATAGTCTGGTTGTCTTGGTCTAGCTAGGACTTGTAAATTCTTCTTAGTTTCTTCTACTCCGTAATTTTTTTGACTCAAAGTGAGTCATCAGAATTCTTGTTTCCATTTTTGTAGCACTAATACTAATGATGTTTTAGGCCAACCCAATCCTTCACCTGTAAACATTCAGTGATTAATACGTAAAATATGAATTTCGTTTTCTCAATTCATATTTGCTCTATCTTCCAAAATTACTTTGGCCATCCGACCTACTGGGAGCATCCTCAAGAATTGTCTTCATCCTTTTTTTAAAAAAATTTAAATTCTACTCTATTTATTTTGAATACTCCTCTATTGTAGTGTATTTGTCTATTTGATTTATTTAAAAAATCGAATTGACTTTAATCATCACTTTAACTTAATTTGTACTCCTCTATTTATAAATTTAAATTATACTCTTTCCGTTCCACAAAACACTTCCGGTTTTGACTTTGGGGAAAATTATTAGGAAAGTGTAATTTTGGTTGACTTTCCAATTTTGCCCTTAATGTGATGGAAAAAAGTAAGATGTGATAGTTTGGTTATTAGTAAAAAAGTATGATGTGACAGGTAGGGTATGAAAAAGTAGGGGTAAAAGTGGTTTTTAATAGAAAATGGAAGTGTTTTGTGGAAAGCAAAAAAACCAAAGAGGAAGGGTTTTGTGGAACGGAGGTAGTACTATATTTATACTTTCTTTAATTTAAATTATACTCTATTTATTTTGAATACTCTATTTATTTTGAATACTCCTCTATTATATACTTGGCCCGTCCCTGAATGTTTGTCTACTTTTGATTTTTGAAACTGTTCATCTAAGCACTTTGACTCATCAAATTATCTCAATGTGTAAGCCTAAAAATAGTCATGTGTGATCTTGTTTGATTCGCCTTAACATATAGATTATTAATATATAATTTTTATAATCTTTTAATATACAAATTACAAGATAAAATGGATTAAAGAAGTGCATTGGATGGTGTGCAAAATTGAAAGTGGACATACACTCAGGGACGGAGGGAGTATAAATTTATATAAATAATGAAATAACTTTTAAAGTTTCCACTCATAAATCAAATGAAATCATTTTTATACTACTCCGTAATATAAACTTCCTCCATTCTTGAAAAGAGTTTTACTTTTGACCAAGTGAAAAAATAAGGATGTGTTAAATTACAGTTGACTTCCAATTTTGTGATGCGTATAAGTAAGATGTGATGAATAGATTATTAGAGAAAATATATGATGTGATAGGTAAGGTAAGAAAAAGTAGGGGTAAAAGGGGTTTTAATAGAAAGTGGGAGTGTTTTGTTGAAAGTGGAAAAAATGAAGGAGAAATGTTTTTGAAAACGGAGGGAGTGCAATATAATACGGAGTAGTTTATATTTAATTGAAGTCCCGGATTCTTTCAAAAAAACTTGAAAGATCAAACCGAACAAATGTAATGATATACGGAGTATATGAAAATTGATACAATTTGATAAAAATTAGTCTTATTCAACAATGAGGATGACATCAGTATATATATAGAAACTACAAAAAGAGCCCTAACTTATTATGAGCGCGCCTAAGATCTCCCACAAACTAATCACCGATAATGGGGGGCAGCTCCGAGCACACTTACTGGAATAGAGTTGAGAGAAACGATTTTGAGAGGATATAATCTCTAGAAGAATAGATGCAAGTCTTTGTTACATGACAAATGAGTTTGAAAGTATGCTTGAGGAATATTTTTTTGGAGAGAGGGTTAGCGATTTGAGCAGGGGCGAGGAATTTCTTTTTTATTTTTCTCTTTGTAGATATTTTTTTAATTTTTTATCGTTTTTCATGCTCTCAAACCCTAAAAAAATTACAGAGAAATGTAGCTATTCATTTTCTCTATAGTGCACATGATTTTTATAGACAAAGAGATAGGGATAAAGGACGGCGGGTGTTAGGCGCGCTCA
This sequence comes from Cuscuta campestris, assembly GCA_900332095.2. NCBI lineage: Eukaryota > Viridiplantae > Streptophyta > Magnoliopsida > Solanales > Convolvulaceae > Cuscuta > Cuscuta campestris. The sequence goes on from OOIL02001451.1 coordinate 785,153, forward strand.
TAATAAGTTGCATCATACTCCCACTTACTTTATTATTTACACCTCACCCACCTCATTTAATACACTCCATCCATTTTCATTAAGGGTATTATGGTAAACTTTCACCTCTTTTCAACTCTCATTAAAAACCACTCAAAGTCAAAATGAGAACATCTTAGAGGGACGGAGGGAGTATTATATTATACTCCCTCCGTCCCAAAAAGATTTACATGTTTCATAAATTTTTTGTCCCATAAAGAACTATACTTTTTACTAAAAAGGACATTTCTACCCTTAAACCTAATATCTACCTAACTCTTAAACCTCATGTACTTCACTTGCTATAATATCTTTCTTTACACTATCATGGAGTACTTTTACATTAGGGTAAGGGGTAATATGGGGAGGTTAATGGAAAAATATACTTTCCTTATTTTGCTTAAAAATCAAAATGTGTAACACTTAATGGGACGGAGGGAGTACTTAGATAAAATTATTTGTGTTTATTTTTAGATGAAAAATAAATAATGCTTTTAAATTTTTTCTTGGATGTATCCAGAATATTCATAAAATTAGATTAATACTCCTTATTTATGAGACAAATTTCCCTTTAGAAAAAGAGAGACCAAAAAGTCAAAAAGAAAATGTGAAATTAAAGGAATAAAAATGTTTAAAATTCCGGCCGATACATCCAATATGTTTAGGAAAATTGGTCTCTTTAATACGGAGTATTGATCTTTATTTTAATAATATTTATTTGTGAATATTTATTTTTCACTTTTTATTTGTATCCAAGATTAGAAATAAAATAATTTTTTAAAAAAAGATAAAATTTTGTAAATGAGAAAATATTTTGAGTGGAGTCCGGAAGAGGAAGTTTCCACATAGGCACAGCTGTGGATGTGTTCAAGAGTTCACGTGGCATCATCCTTTCTACCATGTGTCTATAATCTAATCTAACTCACCCACCAAGCTCGTGCATGCATCTCTAATGCGCCCCAAAAAATTCGCACTGGTCCGTCCATATCAGACTTTTTACAGTCTATAGTACGTAGGGAGCTACCCAGAAAGTCATCATTATATATTTCCTCTCTACCCAATTAAACCTTTTTTTTCTTTTGTGTCCCTCCTAACATAATTGTCTTATTGCTAGAGCATCCAGATGTTAAGGTTTAGTTATTTTCACTAAATGTGTCATATATATACTATAGTTTTCAGAACCAGACCGGCATGGGCGGATGTATTGTGTATGTGTTGGGGTCACATGCCCCCTACTACTTTTCTTATATATCTAATTTTTTACTTTGATTTTTTAATATTTTTAGAGATATATTATTTATGACCCCAATTAAAAATATTGGAGACCCCAATTAAAAGTATTAGAAACTTCAATAGATAGTGTTAAGTGAGAAAAAAATGAGAAAAAGTAAATATTTAATTATTAAAAGAGTATAATCTTAAAGTCAAATTTTAAAAAATCACAAAAATAAAATTGAAAGTGAAACACTAAAAATATATAATAATTAAACTAAGTTATAATGCAATCCATATATAGAAATTTTATTCTTTAAACTTTTAAATTCACTATTTGGATAATTTTTTGAGGCTAAATTCATTATTTTTCAATGTTTTGCATTGTTTGAATTAAAAAAAAAGTCTGGAGGTGTTGCCCCCAGACCCCTGTTTGATGCCCCCTACTGTCTAAGTTTCTGGATTCGCCACTGCAGACCGGTGACCGAACCGGTCAAGGTACTGGTTTACTGGTCGAACCAGTGGTTCAACTGGTCGAACCGGTGGTTTAAACATATTTAAAAATTATAAAATATAAATAAATATATATATATGTGTGTGTATATGTATATGTATATGTATATATATTTACACACACACACATACCTATAGACACACATACTTCTCATTTATAAATATCTAAAGAAAGTAATTTATAACATTTAAGTAATATTATATTAATATACTTGAGTTATTTTATAAAATTTAAAAATAAAGTTTACATATTAAAAAAGTATAAAAAAAATTTAAATGAAGAGTTGATTTTATTTTTTTCAAATAAGTTGTTTAATATTAAAAAACGAAATTTTTTCATGATTTGCATTTTGTAATAGTATGAATAATATCAATGATTTTGTGTTTGACTCATAGCTATATATATTATATTTATAAAATTGAAAAGGAATTTATATACAATTATTTTTGTAATTATGAAATATTATAAAAGATTATGTGAACTTGTAACAAAAACACCATTGCTTGGATGGTTAGAACCTCAACCAAACCTCTAAGAGGTCTTGGGTTCAAACCTCCATGGAGGCATGTTTTGGAAAAAATCAGCAAAAAAAAAAAAAACTGGGAGGACTGGTCTGACCGGCCGGTTCAAATCGGTTCAGGCCGGTTCGAAGCAGGTTACGGTCTAAAGCGCAGGACCGGACCGGTTGGATCACCGGTTCGCGGTCCGAACCGGCCGGTTCGGTCTGGTTTTTAAAACTATGATATATACCATATGTTCTTTGAATTTATAATATGTGATCGATCCATAATTTCTTCTCTAACTCTAATCAAAATTGCTATTTTCGCATGAACCAAATTTGATCGATTATAATTATTAGTCACATATTCTCTCTTTTGCACTCTAATTAGGGATGGCAACGGGTCGGGTTCGGGTCGGATAGTACTATACCCGAACCCGACCCGACTTTTAAAACCAAAACCCGAACCCGATCCGAAACCCGACCTTTTAAGCCAAAAACCCGACCCGAACCCGACATTTCAACCCGAACCCGACCCGAACCCGACTTTTAACCAATAATCAATTCGACGTACCCCAATAATTTTGAAAAGATTAAATCTAATTTTTTTTGTGTCTCTTTTTTATGTCTCATTTTTTATTAAGGGATTATAAAAATAATTTAAAAAAGCATACTTGATATAGTAGATTAGTAGCACTTTGTCAAGAGATTATACGGAGTGCTCATTATATCCATAGATAGACTTTTATGTAATAAAATATTCGGGTTTTAGTCGGGTCGGGTGCGGGTTCGGGTCGGGTCGGGTGAAATTATAAATCCACACCCGACCCGACCCGATGTCGGGTTCGGGTAAAAAATTTCGGGTCGGGTTCGGATTATTTTATTCTCGGTTCGGGTTCGGATATTTTAGTAGTCGGTCGGGTCGGTTAAGCTCGGGTTCGGGTTGAATTGCCATCCCTAACTCTAATACTGAGAGAAACTATCGAAGTTTACGTTGCTAATTGATCAACATAAGCAAATAAAGTGAGTTGAGTTCGACCAGGAGAATAGTATGTGTAGAGATCTAGGTCGAACAGAGAAAGTAATATGTATTGGGCCTATTAAAAGGAAAAGGTTGCGATTATGAACTCACGAAATATACGTAATGAAGTTTACATTTAAGAAATCACTCTAGATATGGGTAAAATATAGAGAATGTATCAAAATATGAACTTCAAGCTTTTGTCTCCAAAAATCGAACTTCGCATTGTGGTAATGTGACACTGTATATATAATATTTTACTATATTTTTTGATAATGTACATGGTCATTGACACTGTAAATATATTTTGCCCCTTAATTCCTATTTCAGAAGAAAAATATCAAACTTCTAATTTGGCAAATTTTTAATGTGTTGCTGCTATTTTAGGCTTTTTCTCTTTATATTCCCTCCGTCCCCAATTTGATTACAAATTGCGGGTTACGGAGTGAAATTTTCTATTTTTTGAAATCATTTTATTTACAAATTGGTATATCAATAAGATATATAAATTACATATTAAAAAA
>OOIL02001451.1:794229-814932 GCA_900332095.2 Cuscuta campestris
TAGTAATAATAATAATAATAATAATAATAATAATAACAATAATAATAATAATAATAATAATAATCATGATGATGATGATAATAATAATAATAGTAGTAGTAGTAGTAGTAGTAGTAATAATAATAATAATAATAATAATAATAATAATAATAATAATAATAATAATAATAATAATAATAATAATAATAATTGAGAGACGATTTAATTAAAAAATACCAAAACAAATACTCTGTAGTTCTTTTTATACCTATGAATGAAAATATTCGGTTGCAATTTTTTACTCCCTCCTTCCGCTTCAAAAATTAGTTTCACTTTTTTTTGCACAGCTCACAAAACACTTCTATCTCACCTAAGACGTCTAAAATACCTTAAAACAATTTTTATGGTAATAAATAATTTATTTTGGGAAATAATTTTAGATATCTTAAATGAGATAAAAGTATTTTGTGGGTTGTGCAAAATATGAAAAAAAAAATTATTTTTTTAAAAAGAGAGAGTATATACTCCCTCCGTTCCAATTTAAATCGCCTGTTTTGATTTTTGGGCATATTTAAAAAAAATAAAAAATAGAGTTGATTTTTCGAAATTGTCATTACTTTTTAGAAGAGGTGTAGTAGATATATTTAATGCACAGAGAGAAAAAACTTTCGCCCATGAAAGATTAAAGACATATGAATGATAAATTATATTTAGAGTATTTAGTTCCAATTGAACTAAAAAATTTAAAGCCAAATTTTGTTGGTCACTCATTTTTTGAGGACCTCATTGGAAGCCCATGCAAAGACTCACTTTGCACTTGCCCAGGCAAGTTATAGCTTTTGGATTTTAAAAAAAGTTTTTCAAGGGCTGGGAAAATACACCTTGGGTCTCTTTGTTTGGGCCTCTCTTACCTGATTCTCAACGGATAGCTGTAAAAAACATATTTGAATCTTGACGGACTTCCTTAGCCCAAATTCTTAAAAATGAACTGTTAATTTTGGCCTGCCCAAATGTCACTACGCCATTTTTACGTTATTTATACTGAACACATTTGATTATTTTTTTAAAAGTTACACATTTAATTATTAGCTTTAAAAAGAACCGTCATTAGCAATGCCCAAATTTCCCCATAAGCCAAAATTTGATGGTACGTAGTACATTATAATTAGGGGTGGGCATAAATAGTCATCGTTTCGAACTGGACTGACATTGTACTGAATGAAAAAAGTCTTCAAATGGTGCTAGTAAATTATACTCTTGAAGGGAACCATCTTCAACTAAAAATACCGAACAGGACCGCTTCCACTAAAATGTCACGGAGTAAATTATTAAATTAATTATACATTTTTTATTATCTTTTAGTAAACTGAAGTCATATTTATTGTGTGAACTGGGACTCCCATGTCATCTTACGACTCAGGTTCCCACTGGATCCTACGGTGTTCTGTTCGTAAAACTCATGTTTTTTTTCCCACATACCCCCCTCCCCGATAACCCCTGGCCGGACTTGAAAACACCCCCTTCAATTGCATCCTTTAAATTTAGTTAAATTTCAATTCAACTTTTGACTCCGAAATCAACTAAATTTAGGTGTACAACTGAAGGACCTAGAGGTGGGTTCCGGATGGGCTGAGATAGGCGTTTTTTCTGGAAAAGTTGAGTGAGGTAAGAGCAATCAATTTTTTGAACGAAGCACCATAGGACTCCGAGTCTTCCCATAAGCTTGGTTCCAAATGTTATCAGAAGATTCTAATCAATAAAACTTAAAAACTTCGGCTTCCACTATTTTTATGCATCTTTAATCAATAATAATATTATTTGTAATATGTATTGACTTTTTTTTATAAAAAGTATTATGAATTGAGAAGCAATAAAATAATTTAGGAAACTAAAATTGAATAAGTTAAACCCACTCCAAAAAAAACTCCCTAAGACTAAAAATTTTACTCCTTATTATACAAATCTAATTTCTTACAAACATGCGGAGTATTTTGGGATTCTAAAAAACGCATACTACCATCCTAGAATAAGATCTCACAATTGACCAAACACAATTTTTTTAAATGTAAAATTTTTTTTATGATTGCATTTCATGCAAATTGGAGAGCATTGGGAGCGGCGTTCCAAGCCAATGCCATGCCATGCCACCTAGGACCAATACCATGCCACCTAGGATAAAAAAGTTTCCTTCCTTGCGTGGAAGCACCGTTCCTCCATGGAGTGCAAGGCTTGGGCGAGGCACATATAACTTTTTTTTTACTTTTCAATTTTTATTTGAGAAAGATTTTTTTTGTAAAGTAATAGAACTATTTTTTACTTTCTCTATCTCGCAATAGATTATAATACCTCTCGATATCTTTTGTTTATTTGTATGTTTTCATTGATTATTTAATTAAAAAAAATTTGTCACAACTTTTTTTGTAGAACTTTTGATGTAATTTTTAAATTTATAAGTTTTATTTTTAATTCTTATACCAATTTTTAAATGAAATGATTTTTAAAAATAGAGAGTTTTTGCATCATAATTCTAAAATAATGAAGCCGAAATTGAGATGAATTAGGAATAAATAAAAATATGGAGTAGATAACAAAAACATTTTTAATAATTAAAATATATATAAAAAATTATTTATTTGAGTAAATAGAAATATTTTCATGATAAAAATATATAAGTAAAATAATTTTTAATAATTCAAATATGGCAAAAATATGAAAAAAGTGATGAAAACAATAACTGCCACTCCACTCACGTGCCACTCGTTGACTGGACTTTTTTTTTATTAGTTGACATGCTCCACGTCAGCGTGTGACATTCCATTTTTGTCTCACCATTGTTCATGCTCTAAATGATACTCGTATAAAACCAAACATTTTCTTATAAAAGAGAGTGAAACCTTATTAAAGGACACGAGTGATGCATCTTATTCTACTCGGACAAGGTGGTCGTCAACCTATGCGACTAAAAAAACATCACAAAGTACTAGTCTACTCCGTAGTACTATTGTTTATAAGCCTACTTACTTTAATACGGAGTAATTTAATTTGCTAGTTTGGTTAAATTGGTCATTCACACCTAACATGTCTGCTATAACTAGTTGAATGAAACATCCTCAGCATAAAAAGAAATGAAGAAAATAACACTTTGTCATTTTTTGATGAGAAAAACAGAGAGGGGCAATTTTCATACCGTTTATTTTTGCACACAATGGACCCGATCCTACCCGAACCATAAACTAACCGAAACCACAAAGTAACAATGCAAAGAGCACCAGACTCTTCTAACAATAGACCTCCAGAGTTCAAATTTAATAGCGTATGTTTAAAGAAGGAAGAGATATTGATGATGATGATAAAGTATAGAATGAGAAGAAAAGGGTTTTACTTGAGTTGAACCACCCATCCCATCTTATCCTCTGCAATTCCCATTTGAAGTCTAGTCAGTGCCGAATACAATTGCTGTGAGACCACACCAACGCCATTGCCACCATAACTCACCCTGCACATACAATGTTCTTAAGAACACCTAGTAACAGTCAAATTTGGGAACATAGATTGAGATGAGAAAAACAAGAGGGAATTGGGATGAGAAAGCTTGCCTTTTCCCTAAATAGGTTATGCTACCGACGGGTGATACAACCACAGCTGTACCAGTACAGAACACTTCATCAGCATCTAGTAGTTCATCTACTGACACGAATCGTTCTTCAACCTACAATAATATAACAAATATTTTTTTTTATATAAATACTCCCTCCATCCATACGTAGCTGTCCACCTTCTACTATATTACAAAATATAAAAAACAATTCTTTAAGAAATGGTTTTAGAGCTAACTGGCCGATCCAAAGGAAGCCTCCCAGTTCAACCAGTTTTAGTTTAAGTATGAAATGATTAAAACTGCACATACACAACACTCCAAACAAAGCAAACTATTGGATCTCAAAACAAAAAAACCAAAGTTACATCTGTATGAAGCCAGGGTAATGCAAAAAATGAAGAGAAATGAAAGGAAAAACATATCTTTTTGGACTTTCTTTTTCTGGAGAGGGGAGAGGGTACCTGGAAACCTTGGCTGACAGCAACATCAATTATGCTCTTCCGGGTTATACCAGGCAGGATGGTCCCTTTTATTGCTGGAGTTACAATCGTATTACCCTGAAAGGATGAAGAGGGAGAGGAGGCAGGTTCACTGTTAATGCATTTAAAAAACACTGGCTAACTTCAAATGATTTAGTGAATGACTTCTATATTGTTATTTCAATAAAAAGAACCGCCACTCTCCAACCTCCCTTTACTGCTATTTACCTTCACAACAAACACATTGCAAGAAGAAACCTCTTCCAGATATCTATTGTGAACACTGTCGAGGTATAGAACATCAGAATAGCCTTTTTCTTTAGCAGCACTCTGTGCCTTCAGGACCTATGAATTTACAATTGCAAAGGATACTAGCATAAATCAGTCTTCATTTAAACAGTGGGATGTTATTATGTTTTAAAAATGGGACTTGAATGAAATAAGCTCTCTGTGAGATGAGACTACTTACTGCAGCATAATTTCCTATAGTCTTGACGCTTCCAGTACCCCCAGGGGTTGCACGATGCATTTCAGTTTCAACCACCAGATTTATTGGTGCTAAACCTTCCTGCCATTATAAAAATAACCACACAAAAAATGTGTAAAGCAACTATAAACTCGAACAGCTCTCCCTGCGTACATGACAATAGACATAGCATATGCTACGCACGAAAGCTTGATAAGTTGATATATTATAAGAACCCGTACAAATAATGCATTATGTATTATAACCTAGAAAGTTGACACACATATACCTTGAAGTAGTTACCCACAGGCGAGACATAAATCAAAAAGGTATATTCTGGAGCTGGGGCAAGGCCAAGGACAGCTCCACTCCCCATAAGCAATGGTCTAATGTACAATGATCCTTTACCCGGTGGTGGAATCTGAAACAAGTAATAAGATAATATTGATCAAAGTCCCTAATTTATCAAATACAGAGTATAATATGTGGACCTGGTTTTGTTTGGATTGTGGAAAATGGCAGTTATAGGGAAAAAATTCCAATTATTTTAATACTTTTACAATGCTTACAGATTTTAAATATTAACTAGTCTTCATATAACTGAAATATATAAACAAAATGTTTTTGAACAAAGATCTATAAGATAATTATTGAGTTCAAAGAAATCTCAATATTTTCCTCAAGATTTGTTTCATTCGAAATATCCTAGCAATTCTCTTTCCCTAGCCATCGCATATTACAGGTTTCAAACAAACCCTAATAGGCCAAAGGTAGTTTTACCCATCTCTTGTTTGCGAAAACAGTAGCTTTCACTGCATCAAGAAACTGCTCAACTGTTGGTGAAGGCATGCACATACGCTCAGCACCAATCTTCAAGCGCAGCGCATTTTCCTCAGGTCGAAACAGCAAAATGTTTCCATCATCTTTTCTGTACGCTTTTAGACCTTCAAACAATCCCTGAAGTATAAACACAAGAAAAGCTACCTCACACAGAAGTATAGGATATTTCGAGTCAGAATCTTATGCTATTCTTATCCAGCCGATAACAAAAGGGTCAAATAAAAACCTGGCCATAATTTAGTATCCCCGCAGATGGGCTCAACTCGATGTTCCCAAAACGCTGTAATTCGCCTTTGGTAAAGTTTTTGCCTTGAGCACATTTCATGATATACATGTAATCAGTAGGCACAAATCCAAATCCGAGGTTGTCCCAATCAATGTCTCCTAATTCACTTGTAACACTGCTGCTGTCAAATTAGGGGAAGATTTTCCATGAATAAACTGATCACTTTACTGAGAATGCTAAACCAATCAATTTTACAATATACTTATTACCTAGAACTGAGAGAAAGAAAAAAAACTTTCACATCTAAGACAATTCAAGTGAAAACCAATGCAACAATTGTGAAAAATAGTAAATGTATAAAGCTTTGCAATCCTTGTAAAATCTATCAAACTTCAACCAAAGAAAAAGAGGATAACATGGAAATCACAAACCTCGTGGGCGATGCCACTCGCAGAGTATTATTACAGTGAGAAACATGCGGCTGCTTTTGCAAAAAAAAAAAAAACTAAGAAATTAAGAATTTCACATAGAGAAAAGGAAATGCAAATACAGAGGACAAAATCAGAATACCTTGACAATGAGAGGGCAAAATTGCCTTCTATTAAGAGGCGGAAACTCAGCAGGGCCTCGAGGGGGGAGGAGGGGACGGTGGCAAAGACCGGGAGTAGCCTGAAGTCCGGCGAACACGGCAGCGCATTCCATTTCTTCTCTCTGGCTTATTTGCCCTGTTGGGCTATTGAAGAGGAAATAAGGTTGAGTCCAATAACAATGGAAACTCATAAAAAGGTAATAGCGCTAAAGTAGGAAACAATCTCTGCCTTAATTACAGTGGCGGCGGCGGCTTCTCGGCGATTAGGGCATCTCCATCAAGGAATACGGAGTCATGAATGGAGAACCAAAGTGAAATAGAGATAGGGGAAGACACTCGCAGCTTTTTAGTTTTGCAAATATTCACTCAGTCAAAAAATGTTCTTTTTCTGGGTCAAAATTTATAAACTTTTGCTACGATTTGTGGAAAAAACACATTATATTATGATGTAAATTTAATTTCAATATATTCATAATGAAATGCAGTTTTCAAATATCAAATTTTTATAAAATATGTATCTATGTATAAATATAGATATTAATGGTCAAAGTGCAATATTGGAGACCGTGAAATGTCAAGTGGGAAGAACATTTCCGGATAGAGGGAGTAATAAAATTTGAACCAAATTTTAAAAATAAACTTGTTATTTATTGAAAAATATATATAAAAAATATTTATGTTTATATTATATTACGGAGTAATATATATATTCGCCTCAAGATTTTCGATATCGAAAGTTACCTTGTACCGTTCTTAATACCGAACTAAACATTCGGTTCGATGCGATACCGTAATTTAGCGGTATCTTTTCGATTCTATATTTTTCGGTCCGGTTTCCTCATTTTTTCCAGAAATTTTCAATGTCAGTTCGGTACTTGTTCACCCCTAATTCAAAATTTCTTTTTCTAAATGTTTTAGAATGAAATTAGATTTCTTTAAAATAAAATTAAATAATTTGTATTTATTTTTTTCATTTTTTTCTTTAACTTTATTCCGCAAAATTGTAAAAATGTTAATATTAATATATTATAACCAAAAATGCACAAAAAGGAAATCCGTGTAAAAAAATAGACGTTTTATATCGAGCACAACTAATTAAAATTTTGGAAAGTTAAAGGACTTTCTGAGCATTTACACAAATTCTGATTTTTTTTGTTTTTTGCAATTCATACAAGTTAACTACTCCATAGTTTCTATCACAAGCTTTACACGGACTTGTATGCTCATATATCTCACATCCTATACTCATGGATTCTAATTAGGTTATTATTGTTGTACTCCGTATATTTTATACACATATAAATTTGATATTCTATAAAATAGAATAAAATGATAAACTAAAATAAGGAAAGAAGAAAATATGATTCCTTCTGTTTTAGTAAGAAAAAAAAGAGCAGGATTTTGAAAGAAACTAGAAGAACTGGAAGGAACTGGAAGAAATCTAAGTAACTGGAAAAAACTTGAAGAAACAGGAAGGAACTAGAAAATATTAAAAAAATTATTTAAGTTATTTTTTATGTTATCCTCATTCAAACTCTTGTTGTTATAATTTATTATTATTATTATTATTATTATTATTATTATTATTATTATTAGTTTTATTATTATATTTATAATCACGTTATTTTAATCAATGTGTTTAAGATAAAAAAAGTCATTTTTCAAACACAAAAATTTACTTCTGAAAAAATATATTTAATTAGAATATAAAGTTAGCATAAATATTAAAGTGTTAAATTTTAAGAATTTATTGTGTTTAGGTTTCATCTCAATTTTTTATGCAATATTTATTATAAAATAATATATTTGCAATTATTTTTATATATTACATGATTTTATTTTAAATATTACACATGTCACATAATATAATCAAATCTATTTTTTCATTGTAACTCTTATTTTGGGATTAAAAAACATAGAACTTGTATTTTGGTAAATTTTTATGTATTACTCATAGTTTAGGTTTTTTCTCTAAAATATTTTAACTTTCAAAATTTTTTATAAAAATTTGAAAAATGTTTTCCTCATATCAATTTAGAAGAGACTCAATCATAAAAATAGTGACATAGAAAAATTAAAAAGTAAAATAATTTACTCCATATATACTATAGTTATGAAATAGTAATACGGAGTAATAATAACTATAATGGAGATAATACTAGTATTATTATTATGATAATAATAATAATGATGATGATGATAATCACATTAAAAGTACATCATTGTTAAAGTAATTGTTCGGGCAATAGAAGGAGTTTGAAGAAAATGAGAATAGTGGAACTGAAAAAAACTAGAAGAACGGAAAAAAACAACTAGAGTATATCAGTTTCTAACGTTTAATCACTTCCGCAGCATTTAATATAAAATGATACACACTTACGTACAATAGTTGCTGGTACTTTCATTTTACATAAATGAATACCCTGAGTATAAATTAAAAATATTGTGTGTTTTTATTGCTACCCCTATAGGAATAAAAAACGTTTCACACCTATAAACGTGTTAGCCTATTGAAAAACAATTCATGAAATGTGATGCTTAAAGATACAGCTAGTAACGGTTTGCATAAAATAATACGGAGTAATGCATGGTACACTCCGTACATAAGTACTTAACACAATTGTACTAAATGTACAAAATTTACAGTGTTACCGAGAGGGGTTGGGTCGCTGGAGGTTTCACTCATCGCCCCTTCTTTCCAAGCACACCACCTAGCTTAGCTAGGTTCAGTCGGTTTCCTTGTACCTGACCGCTAGACACTTTGTAAGCGAAGAAAATTTACCCTTTTAGACTCAAAGTAACTGTTCAACCAGCCCTCGATCAGCTTTACTTCAGATGCTCTTTGGTCCACCAGCCAATCCGGATCCTCAGCCGTTGCTGCACGTAGATCTAAATGATGGGCACCTAAGACAAACAGGGTTCATGAATTCGGTAGAAATGTGATAATAATGTGACCTATATTCGGTACATTAATAATGTCCAAAATGGATCACTATGAGTTTTCAGTCAGCAGTTGAAACCTAATTCTTTAATGTGACCAAGCCAGCCAAGAGCACATATGAAATCAAAATGAAGTTACCTCTTTCAGTAACAAGAGCAACAATGGTGTCTGATATGTTCTCTAGAACGCTGCAACACAAGATCCATTCCCAATTTTCCATCAAAACTTTTCAGCTACATATTGTATTTGTAATGTGTGTAATGGGCCAAAAAGTACCTGCCACCACTCCATGGGTCTAAGAGACCGTTTGAGAATATGATGTTGCTACCAAAAGTCCCAAGAGCCGTCTTGATGTCCTTTAAACAAGAAAAATAGGCTTTGTTCTTATGATGAAGAAAAGAAGACCAGAGTGTGTCAAGAATCCATTTAGGACTCCTAGAAATTTGATAAGCTCTAGCAGCAATTCCAAAATTACTAGCATGTCACAAGTAGATGAGGACAGACACTATAGGCTCTCAATTATTTGACATTCGGTATTCCGGGACGGACCTATACTCTTTGTTTGCCATTTTTATGGCAAACCCACCTCGATTCTATTCCTTTTGAGCCAAGGTATATTAGAAACAATTTGTCCACCTTTCACGGGTAGAGCCGTAGAGGTAAGGTCTACATACATCCTACCCTCCCCCAACGCACTTGTAGGAATACATCCTGCTTATGAGTGAGATGCACTCCTTCCCCCTTTTGAAATCATTACCCCGTATTTCGTATTTAGGTTTATGTGGGTTCTTTTGCTGATATAAAACCCACCCTATACACCCTAACATTTAACGGTGTAAACAATATTTTTAATGAGTCTTATTGTATCAAAATTATCAACTGAGGAATAAATTTTTCAAAATATGGACATGCTTAGATGCCATAATATCAATGAATAAGAGGGGAAATGAATGAAGCCCATTTGGTAATACTCCCTCGCCCCTCCTTCCAAAATCAAACTTTTCATTGGCTTTTTTCAAGGAGTTCAAGAAAAAGTGAAAAGGTGTGGTTAAAATTTTAGTAGTTCACAAAATTTAAGAAAATTGAAATTGTGTGGTTAAGATTTTTGCAGAGAGAAAAATGGTGTTAACCATTCAATGTTCTTCTTAAAAGAAATTTGAAGTTCATTTTGGACAACCGCAAAAAGAAAAACGAGAAGTTTTTTTTTGAGACTGAGGGAGTAAGAGTAATTAGGCAAATATGCCTTAATCTGCTTTATTCTCTAAAAAACATTCACTTTTCTGATTATTCTGCTTACTACTGGTTAACAAATGGGGCTCAAAAATATGATTTTCTATTATTAAGTACTCCCTCTGTCCGAATGTAATTGTCCCCTTTCTTATTTTCATTTGTACGGAATTTGTTGTCCATTGTCTATATTCAATAAGAAAATAATGATGAATTGCCGAAAATATCTAAGGGTTACGGTATGAGCATTGTTGATATGAATGAGTGACCAACTCATTTGAAGGACATATTTGACATTTTACACACATTTCTTGAAAATGAGATTTTTTTTAGAAAGGGCCAAAGGGGACAACTATATCCAGATGGAGGGAGTATATAAAGGTATCAAATGAGAGGCATACATGTCCACCAAACTCTGTTGTAATCCATGTAGGCCTTGGAGTGACATGGTAACTCTTGTAGCAATACTCTTCATCAGACTTGTAGTCATACTCGAACGCTGGGAACATACTTGTGTTTTTGTTACTTGCCATTGGCATAATCATTTCAGTGCATGCCTGTAAAATAAACACTTTTTAGAGGAAGCACAATTGCAAGTTCTGACCTGTAAATTTGCTTTAGAACAAAAAGGCCGCAAAAAGGAGCAAGAATATACAAGTGGTAGCATCAATGCACCTGCCAGTCCCAACCACTCATGCCATGAGGATCGTCATCAAGGCTGGAACAGTTAACCGTTCCAGTGTAGTTGTAGTNAATGCTCTCCGACAAGAAATTCACAAAGAAGTATTTGTCGGAGAACCAGAAGAGGTTGAAGGAGAGGCACGAGATGTTGGTTGCCGGACTCCGGGAAGCGGGGATCGAGTGCCTAGAGAGCAACGCGGGATTGTTCTGCTGGGTGGACATGAGACACCTCCTCAGCTCAAACACATTCGAGGCGGAGATGGAACTGTGGAAGAAGATGGTGTACCAAGTGGGCCTCAACATCTCTCCCGGATCATCTTGCCACTGCACCGAACCTGGCTGGTTCAGACTCTGCTTCGCCAACATGTCCGAGGAAACACTTGCTTTGGCATTGAAACGGATAAGTTCGTTCGTGGCGTCCGAGCAACCTGCGGCGACCGGAACGACGAGCCCTCGGAATTCGACGAATAAGAGCAGCAAGAGGAAAGGATTCACAAAATGGGTTTTCCGATTATCGCAAAACAACGACCGTAACAGAGAGCGATAGTCTGGGCTTGAATTTGTGAATTCTTGAGTCAAAATTCAATTCTTTTCTTCATTTTTTAGTCACTCGACAAATTACAATATTCTTTTTAGGCCAACCCAGTCGTCCTTACGGCTAGTGGTTTAACTCTTACTTCACTGTGTAAACATTCGGTCATGAATATATGATTTTCAATTTCTCACAACATTTTTTTTTAATTATTTTCCACATTGTTTCCATTTATTGAAGGCGTATCATTTGTTATTGAACGGGGTATTAAAATTAGATTTATTTTGATTTTTTTTCTTCAAAAATTTCAGGAGTGTGGTCAAAGTCAAAATGAAGCCAATGATTAAAAAGCGGACATGCCAAAGTTGATAGCACTACTGTTAAGATTTAGGGATAATTAGCGACCTCGTAATTGCTAATCATCTTCTGACGGTTTTAATTATTGTGCTTTTTGAAGAGAGAAGTCAGATCCAGTTCAAAATTAATTCCAGAAAATTTTGTTCTTTAGTTCGATGTTGACTATCGAACTGGCTGGCTACAGTTCAAAACTCATTTAAAAACTGAGTACTGGTTAAATAAATACTCCCTAAATCTGAGGTATATAAGAGTGTGAGCTGTAAATT
Organism: Cuscuta campestris; assembly: GCA_900332095.2. Lineage (NCBI taxonomy): Eukaryota > Viridiplantae > Streptophyta > Magnoliopsida > Solanales > Convolvulaceae > Cuscuta > Cuscuta campestris. The sequence goes on from OOIL02001451.1 coordinate 806,411, forward strand.
ACACGTATTAGAACTACTCATTCAAATACTTTCTCCCTCCCTTAAATGTTTATCAAATTCTAAAAAATAAGGTAAAATATCAAATTTTTTCAATTAATTTTTTTAATTATTGGTATGGAAATAAAAAATAAAATTTATATTTTTAAAAACTACATGAAATTTTTTTAAAATAAGAATTGTTAACAAAATTTTATTTTATCAAATAATCAATGAAAACATACAAATAAACAAAAGTTCTTGTGATGATTGAAAAAGGAAATGTGACGAACATTTTGGGACGGAGGGATTAACTGTTAATTGTTTTGTTGGTATGGGTTGCAATTTGATGCTTTTAAATACTTCACTGTTTTTATTAAGAAATTCATATACTCATATCTCAAATTTATTGTCTTTATTTATTTTCTTTATTTATTTCACCGATTTTTAGGACCTCTTTTTAATTTGTTGGAGTAAAATTGAACAATAAATTCATTTCATAAAGGGAAGAAATAAATGCCCAATGGTAAAATTAATTTTAAAAATGACAAAACGGTGGCGCCTGGGTCCCAAGAGCAGACTTCCGCAGAGTGGGAAGCAGATGAGTGAGGACAAATAATGATGTTGACGGAATTTCATTTTTACCAAACAGAAGAAAATAAAGAGAAAAAGAAATCCACGTCGGCGTGTGATGTGGCACTGGAAAATCATTGATGTGCATGGGAGTCATGTGGTATTCACATGACAAGGCCATGGTATCACATGCGCGGTGGGCCCCGTACGATCGAACAGAAAAACATCAGCCCAAATATTTCCATCGAGGCATAGTGAACAGGTCGGGCGATGTTACGTTTTTTAGGGCTTTTCATTTTTTTAATGCCTCTTTTTGGCGTGACATATTAAATTCATGTTCGTATAAGGACCGGACCGGTCGGCTTATGGTTCAAACGACAGTGATGGAACATTCTAATATGTATCGAAGGACTGTCCCCACTGCCCACTCCTTTGCCTTTTATTTTATTTACAGTATTTAATTACGGACTATTTTTTTTAAAAAAATAAATTTTCATTTGTATTCCTTCTGTCCCAATATAGCTAGTGTGTGTAAGTGATAATTATTCAACAATTTTTTATTTATTGTGACATTTTTATGGTAAATATGTGTAGTTGTATATCTGAAAAATGAAAAAATAATTCAATAGCAATTTAATAAATTGACTTATTTAAGTTCACGAAAAAAGAGTACTCCAAATTCCATTTTATATTTTGACTTTATGAAATTTAAGAGAGAGATATTTTTATACTTATTTTTTAAAAATGATTTTGATGTGATGGGTAAAGTGGAATGAAATGTACATGTAAATTTTAAGTGAACAAATATGATGTGATTTGTAAATTTTTTTGGACATAGAGAATGTATTTTAGAGTACAATTTTAATACATTTAACTATTTAAGACAAGAGTGGTCATTTATTGTATATATGAGTCAAATACAATTAAAACATAAGGTAGTATATATGTTCCTCCATTGTCTTAATAATATAAATAGATTTCTTACTTAGGCCAGACAAAACACTAGAACGAATCTTTTTGTTTCCACCCTATAAATGCTTTTCTTTCAGGTAATTATATACACCTCCGTCTGTCCTAGAAATCTTTTTTAGTTATTATTTTGATATTTTGATAATTTTTGTTTATTTCTATGTTTTAATTGATTCAATAATAAAATAAAATAATCTTATTATATATTCTTTTATTATAATTAAGAAATATTTAACTTGCATTTTTTATGAAATAATTGACAATTTGTATAATAAAATATTTTTTTTTTTAAAAAATAAACTTTACAGATTGTTCAAACTGAGAAAAGATTTGCGTCGGTGGGAGTATTAAATTGTTTTTTGCCGCAAAACAGGGAGCATTGTACATGTTTTCATAGATACTGCATTGTCTCTCTACCCACTAGATATGTTCGGCGCCCCCGGTGGTATATATATATGTATGCATGATTGCATGTCCACGCAAAAAGAACCTCATCCAAGAGCGAGCTTTTTAAAGGAGGTAAATTGGGTTTTAATAGCTGATTATTGTAATAAAGAGTAAAACTTACTCTTGGTACAAACGTATCTCTTATCCATATATAATTATCTTTTAGTGTAGTTGCAAGAATCGAACTCGAATATTACCCTCCAGGCAACATTTATCTTGTCAACTGCGCAACATTCATCGATTGGTGTACATGTCATATAAATGGTTTGTTTAGATTGAGAATGTATATCGTACCCATGATGTTAAATAATCAGTAAAAAAATTCAAAAAAACGTGGTGGATTTCCCTAAATAAGTTTTTTTAGGACCACTAAATAATTTAGTCTTTTATTTATTGCCACTTCAAAATAACTACAACAAATTTGTTTTCTGAACAGAAGTAAAACCTTCATCTCAAATTAGATGTCACACTCCACATTAATTGTAAAAACCACACTTCTTTTAAAATTATTTTAATTAAAAATTAGTGTAGAAATAAAAATTATAAATTACATTGTTCAAAAATAAATAAAAAATTCTACGAAATAAGAGGCAATAAAAATATGTAATTTTCCCAAACGATCAATGAAAATAAACAAACCAAATTCGTTTAAAGACCGTAATATGTAGTAAGAGTGACATCCATTGTGGGATATAAGAAATAATATTAAGTAAAGTATCGAATCAAATAAAAGTAAAAATAAACTCTGTAATACGAGTAATATAATGTGAGAATAAAAAACTTTGTGATGAACATAATAATAATAATAATAATAATAATAATAATAATAATAATAATAATAATAATAATAATAATAATAATAAAAATAATAATAATAATAGTAATAATAATAATAGTAATAATAATAATAATAATAATAATAGTAATAATAATAATAATAATAATAATAATAACAATAATAATAATAATAATAATAATAATCATGATGATGATGATAATAATAATAATAGTAGTAGTAGTAGTAGTAGTAGTAATAATAATAATAATAATAATAATAATAATAANGCCGCAAAAAGGAGCAAGAATATACAAGTGGTAGCATCAATGCACCTGCCAGTCCCAACCACTCATGCCATGAGGATCGTCATCAAGGCTGGAACAGTTAACCGTTCCAGTGTAGTTGTAGTAGACACTAATTCCTTCGAATATTCGCTGCAGAATATTGGTTCCATTGGGTAAACTATCCATTCTCCGACAGACCTGAAAAAACATATATTAAATGGTAATAAATGAAAATACAACCGGATGTGGATTAGTAGATGTGGATTTTAACAAGAAGAAATAGTGAAAAATTAGTAGAACTGGATTTTAACTGGAAATCTATATGAAAACAAGGTCAAGTGTGTGACAACAAACGTTCGGACTTCTCGGAAGTGTTAGGATCCAAGCCGCAAAAGATTCATTCAAGACACGGAAGTTGTGGAATCTAAGGGCTAACGTACAAACCCAGAGATTCAGAGAATACAAACACACACACACACACACATTCCCTCCAACCCAGATAGAACTTCATGGGTTTTTTGGATGTCACCCTTCTACTTTTTCCTTTTAACACTATGTTTGGTTCAAGAAATTTCAAAGGGAAAAAGAAAAGAAAATGAGATGAAAAACGTTTTCTCTTGTTTGGTTAGAGAGGAAAAGAAAAGAAAGTGGAAGGAAAAAAAATGATAAGGTAAAATGAACCAAGAGAAGAGAAATCAAAATTCATCTCATTTTGGCGAGGAAAATGAAAGAAAACCATTTTCTTTTCTTTTCTTTCCTAATTCCTTGAACCAAACATAGTGCAAATGTAAAAAAAATATGTGGCCTACAAACTTTCTCTCCTTACAAAAGTCAAGCGAAAGAGTTTTCTTGAACTCCGTAAAGTAAAAAAATGATGTTCTTTGTGGGAATGAGGGAGCATATAGGTACACACACACACACACTAATCACTTTGCTGTCAACTTTAAAGAAACACCAAATCAAGATGAAAACTAGAAGGTAAAGCAAACCTCTTTTATTGGATTTCCCGGTAAAGGCATTAGAAAATCTGAAGGGTATGGGTAATCAGCCATTGCCAAATAACTATATGCAGAATCCAACCAGTTAGAAAGGTCCTCAGCACTCTTTAGTTCCCTATCATTATAGAAGCCACGTCGAGTTCAAAAACTCCACAGAAAAAGAGTTAAAACAAAAGGAAGTCTTACATAAATGTCGAAATGGAAAAGTTTATATCAAAAGAAACAGCCATTGTCATGTATGCACTCACCCACAAAGATGGAAAGTCTTGCTCAGTAGCGAAAGTCCAGTGTTTGTCATTCCTAAAGACATTATTACATCCCATGACTCTCGGATAGTGTTGAAGCAGCTGACACTCTCACGCTGTCAGTAAAGGAGTCATTCATAACCACGATTCCAAGGATAATATACATCTAAGCTAGTGACCAAAAGAAACAAAAGTGGACAACGCACTCTAAAATTGTTGGAGACTATGTTGTAAAATGTGTCGGGAGACACAATATTTTCAAACTGGAGGATTGGGGCAGAAGCAGCGAGTGCACCTATGGAAAGGTGAGGATATTTAAGCCTCATCCATGTTGCAAGCACTGCATCCAAGAAAAGGATAAAAATCACAAATCATCTCTGGCAAAATCATACCGAGTAATGAAAATCAGATGGAAAGAATTGGTCTTACTTCCACCATATGATCCTCCAAATAAAATGACAGGACACAACTGTGCAGAAGCATTCCGTTTGAGCTCAGTGATTAACACAGCAAAATCTGCTAATGCCTGTTCGGATGTTAAATAAGCCAATGTCGTCGCGTTCTTATAAGCTTCATCCCTGCTCCCAAAGGGCATTGATTCACCATAGTATCGGTGCTGCCAATTTCAATTTCAAACCCTAATTAAAATTCTACCGACTTTTGCTCACATCTCTCCGTGCTAGCAAATGTTACCAGAGATAGGCTTATGAAATTTGATATTCAGATACTAAAAAAATTGGTATGAAAATTACTTCGGGGAAGATGACCATGGCGCCAAAGCGAGGAGCGAGTTCCCAGAGGAGACCTGTGTTGGCAGCAAACCATTCTATATCTCCTTCGTTCCCACAGTAGAAGAAGATGGGGGCAAGGCGAGAGGGGCCTGCCCAGTGCTCGGTACTGATAAGGTAACGCTGGCGAAACGGGGGGAGATCGGCGAAGCTGAAGTGGTCGAGCCGCTGTTGGAAGTAGCGAATCTCGTACTTGTACGGCGTGGCGCCGCCGATGGCCTTGGAGGGTAAGCGCAGGAATTTGTTTAGAAACGCAGGGACAGATTTAGAAGATCTCGGAAGTGAGTACGCCGTCGGCGGTGCGACGGAGAGCAGCAGGAGGAGTAAGCACAGTGTTATCGGCGGCGAACTCGCCATTGTTCGGTTTATCCGGTAGTGACGATGATTTGATTCCAGCGGTTCCGGGCCTAACGACTATGTACTTGGAAAAACGTGTCCCATTTATTCCTTCTCCCGCCTGGCCCAATACCATAACTCTTAACAGGCTATATTTGGGCTTTTGACGCAATGCCCAAATTACTCCTTAACATAATGAATGGTGTTTGAGTTAAAAGGTGTTAGAATGGGCCGGTTTCACAAATAGTGGGAAATAGAGGCCCATCTGTGCCCCGCCAACTATAGAATCGGCAGCTAAGGTTGTCGGCCTGGACCCTCACATTTCTGTTCTATCATTTCCTTTCCTTCGGTTGATGATTTGGTGGCACTGACTCATTGCACGTTTACACGTACGTCTCTGACGTGACCATTCATAAAACACGAAAAATTTTGTTTATTTGTTCATTTTAATTATTAATTTATATTCCCTCCGTTTGGAAAAAGTGTTCCTATTTTGACTTTGTGTAAAAATAAGGAAGTATTAAATTGTAGTTGACTTCCAATTTTGCTCTTGATGTGATAGGTAAAAATAAGATGTGATTGATAGGTTATTAGAGATAAAGTATGATGTGATAGGTAGGGTATGAAAAAGTAAGGGTAAAAATGGGTTTTTAATAGAAAATGGAAGTGTTTTATTGAAAGTGAAAAAAATGAAAGAGGAAGTGTTTTAAAAAACGGAGGGATTACTTTGTATTTGATAAAATAAAATATTGTTGTCGTAATTTATTTCTTGTTACGAAAAACTTTTAACATAATTTTTAAATATGTGAAATTTATTTCTACTTTTTATATCAATCTTTGTATAAAATAAACTTAAAAAACTTAAAGTTTCGCTTCATTTTAGGTAATGTGACAATCATTTTACTAGGGATTAAGGGGCAAGGGGAGAAGGGGATTTTAAGGAAATAAATAAGAATCATTCTCGGATCCAACCAAGCACCATAAGCAACTAAATAGATAAAGGGTCTGTTTGGGAATAACGTTAGAGATTGGCGTTAGCGTTTTGGATAAAATTTTAACAGTGCAGGTTATTTTAAAAACAGTAACGCTAAACGCTGTCCGTCGATAGTCTTTTCAAAACGCTAACGCTAATCGCTAACGTTATTCCCTATCAGGCCAAAAATAAGTAAATAACCAAAGTGTTAGGTACTATTCTCTTTGGCTGGTTCTTATTTGAGCCATTTTTACTTGTTTATGTCCATAATTTCTTGTCATCTAGTTTTTTTTGTCAAAGTTTTGAACTTCAATTTTAATTATATACGAAAATTACTATATTGGGTGATTTGATACAAATTTAAGATGTTCAATTAGAAAAATTCAACAGCAAAGTATTCTTAAATGTAAGAGTAATCTAAGTTGATTGTTTTTTACGTACCTCAAAAACATCATAATATCTTCTAAAAGTGATCAAAACTCACTTTTAGAATTACCTGCGGTATGGAAAGATTTCGGTATCCATTGAAGAGTACTTCTATACTCCATATTTTTTAGAGTGCTATTACGTTATTATTCACTACGCCAAAAACAGTATCAGACAACTGTTGATTAACTACTGTTTATAGAAACACAGTAGTTAAAAATAAGCAGACTACTGTGTGTTTTTCTTGGCTACAGAATAGTAGTCTAGCTACTATGCTTTAAAACTATTTTTAAAGTTTCGAGAAACGGTAATCTATCATTAGTTGTCTGTGTTAGTTTAAAATACAGTTTTTGTTACAACAGTTGTCAATAACAACTTAAGAATACTCTATTTAAACGGTAGTCTGAATTTTAAGTTTAGAACTGTTTTTAAACTTATTAGAAACGGTTATCTATTGCTAGTTGTCTGTTTCATATTGTTTTTTTGCCACAGTTATTTATAATAAGAATAGAACACTCTATTGTAACAGTAGTCTATGAATTAAGGATAGAACTATTTTTAATGTTGTGAGAAATAGTAATCTATTATTAGTAGTGTGTTTCATCTAAAAATACAGTTTTTGTTGCCACAGTTGACAATAACTAGTTCAGACTACTATTTCTAAGCAGTAGTATGGTTTTTTAGTTTATAATTGTTTTTAAACTTATAAGAAATAGTAATCTATTATTAGTTGTATGTTTCATATGATTTTTTTTGCATAATTGTTTATTACTCCCTCTGTCCCGCTATATTCGTCCACTTTTGATTTTTAGAACTGTTCATCTAAGCACTTTGACTCATCAAATTCTCTCAATGTGTAAGCCTAAATATAGTCATGTGTGTACAAAAATAAAAGTGGACAAATACTCTGGGACGGAGGGAGTATAAGAATAGAAGACTCCCTTGTAACAGGAGTATATCTATATAGCGTAGAACTGTTTTTAAAATTCATAGAAACCGTAATCTATTACAATGAAAAATGTATACGCTCTCTAACTTTACTTTCATACTTGCGGGCAAAATTTATACAACAATCAAATAACCGTTGTTTCAAACAAGTATATGGACATGAAAAAATAAACACTTCCATTGAAATGAGAGAAAAAGTACATGGACACAGACTGTGTACTATCTCGCTACACACGAAAGGAATTGGGAATCCATACAATCAATCAATCTCACTCATAAAACGAAAAAAATAAGAAGATGGCGACATCCAAATAGAATCTACGATCCAAGGTGAATGTAGAATGGTGGCCCGAGGAACATAAAGCGTCCGATGTATCCTTCACACACAAGCTTTGGATCGCCATTAGTGTTAGAAACAAGGCCATCCACTAGAGGGGCGTTTTTCTTTGAGTTGACATCTTGAACTTCTTTACTGAACATGCTTCATCAATCTGTTGGGGGGATGGGAGAGACCTGTTCATGCTCAAAAATAACAAAAATCAAAGGGTCAGATAACACCCTGATAGGGTTGTTCGTAGGGACATTTGGGTCAGAAAGAATATCATCATCCCCATTTTTGGAACTGTCTTGTGTGCCATCCAGTTTATCCCCAAGGGGTATAGTGTGTGCATCACCAAGGTGGGGTTCCAAGTAGTCACTTGCAACTTCATTGGGAGGGGCAGTAGTGGCATAATCATCTGATTTATCCACATTTAAGAGACTCTCATTTAAAGGGACAATA
>OOIL02001451.1:815374-837891 GCA_900332095.2 Cuscuta campestris
TTTAAGAGACTCTCATTTAAAGGGACAATATTTTTTGTAGTAGGGACAATAGTTTTTGAGGCACTCTCATTCACTACCTCACATTTGGGGCCAGTAACAATAGTTTTTGAGGCAATAGTTTTTTTTGTAGTAGGGACAATATTTTTTGTGCAGGCTTCCTTGCCATTTCCATTAGCAGAGGTAAGAACCTCAGGGGCATCATTAGTGACAATAGCATATGGAGCTAAGGGAGCAAAAGTAAGATAAACCAGGGATAACAGGAGTAAATCCAGCAGCAAGTACAGCTCCAAACTCCAACCCGTATGTTGCCCAAGCAATTCTCAAAGTTCTGGATATATCAACAGCCCAAACCCAACACAAAAACCCTTAAAATTCAGCAGCATTCCGTGAGAAAAAGGCCACATGTGAAGAGGTTGTCACTGTCCAAATCACAGGAAATAGCCTTAATTTCAGCAGCACGTAAAATTCAGTCCATTGCAGGTCAAAACAGCGGCTCCAGCAAACCTTTTCAGTTCCAATTTCCTGCCCAGGCACACAGCAAAGTAGTTGGGCAGGTTGGAGGTCCAAACATCAGCTTTCCTAGGGGTAATATCCAGACAGTAGTTTTCCAAGAGTACAAACATCAGGTCCAAACCATTATCACCCATGGGCATTGGACTGCTAGTGCATTCATATGAAAGATCAGACCAAAATACCAATTTAATTTAACTGGCCACCACATTGAACAATCACAGGTCACGCACCATAGCAAGCCATCAAGAAAGAGCAACATAAATTGGTGCAAAAATCCAGCATCAAAATCTCGAAGTAGTCTCGCCCAATAATCAACAAAATAAAGCAAAAAGGAAAGGTCCAATAATAGCACAAAGTAGAAACATAGTTCATATTGTGTACAGTAACCGCACACCCAAAATCAGTCTTCAATCACAAGATTATTCATATGGAATTGTAATCCATGATAATACCTTGATGGACGATTTTCTCTATCGGACAAGAGATGGTGGTGATAAATGTTCTCTATCATACAAGAGATGGCATTGATTTTGAAGAAGATGACGGAAATCATCTCTATCGGAGAAGAGATATTCTGAAGGCCGGGACGCGATAGACCTAATTGCCAATTGGGGGCACGGGCAATGAAAAATCTGGAGGGATTTTAAAATTTGAGATTAACTTGAAAATATTTAGAAGCAGCAATTTGATTTTAGAAACAAAAAAGTTTTTTTGATGTGATGTAATGCATTTATAGATTAGATCATGCAAACAAGACACGACCTAGATAATTAAATTGTTTTTCTGGAGATTTGATCTGATCTTAATAGATTTTAATTTTACTTGATTTGATTAGATCTTTTGTTGTCAGATTCAATCTAATTAGATCCGATATGATATGATGCATTTAAGGATTAGATCAAACAAATATAACACGACCTATACAATTAAATTGATTTCTTTTAAAATTTGATTTGATGTTACTAGATTTGAATTTGATTTGATTCGATATTTTTTGAAGATTTGATCTGATCTTATTGGATTTGACTTTGATTTATTCTGATTAGATCTGTTTTTGTCCGATTTGATCTAATTAGTTCGATTATTCCCCATCATATCCATATTCAATGTGGTAATACATCATTTTATTATATGTAATAGTACCCTAGCAGGTGCAAACTAATCAGTTAGTAAACATGTAGTTTTCCATACGTTAAGTACATGTATTAATATATGTATGACCATATGGGTGATCACTTTATGTTCTGCTGTTAGATTCACTCTTCAGCTTTTGCTGAACGTGTAGTTCTTTTTGCTATACGTGGGTAGACATGACGGTACCGGTGTTTACCTTGGAAAATAGTGATGATGGGAAGATGGGCGGTGCACGGACAAGTTTAACATTTATATTCATTCAATTTAAACATTTGGGTATGAACCCACCATTTGTCGTTTAATTTATTTTGGACTGGACTTATCTATTTATTTCCGCTTTTACTCTGCATTTATATCACACATGTTTTGGGAATAACTCCCTAGCATTTATTTCACCAATTAAACCCAACCGTTTTTCATAATAAATACACATTAATATTTTACGTTACGGATGGTTCTCAAACCGCCCATGTAACTCTACCGGTCCATTGGGTCGCGGGTGAACCGGGTCCACGGAAGACGTGTGTTACACTTACTAATGATCTGATTTGGTATAATCTTATCTGTTTGTGTATTTTTGAAATACAATATGTAGGAGAGTATGAACGATGGTGTCTTTTTTAAAAAAATTGAGATGAAGAATATAAAAAATCAATTTTAAAGTAATTTCAAATATTATTTTTTGTGTTTCTCATATCTAGAATGATCTTTTCAATATAAATAGGGAAAGAAAATGAATGATGTTTGACCTACGAAAGGTATAATAAAAATTTCAAATAAACTTGTTTAAAAAAAGGATTTTTAAAATTTTTTTGAAATTAAATCTAACAAGTTAACTAGATAGATAGTGGTGAAAAGCCTATATACTAAAAAAATCGTAAAATATAATTAATTAGTTTAAAAATGTTTTTTAAGTATTTTTAAAAAAATGAAATATTACAATTTAAAGTTCATAGTGATTTAAAAAGGTATAAGAAAGGTGAAAATGTAGTGGTTACCTTGAATTAAATAAAAACGATGTGGTCAATTTATTAGAAATAATAATATTTTTGAAAGTATTTTATAAAATAAATATAAAATTATTTGGTAACATCATCTAAAGTCAATTTTTTTAAGTGTAAAAACGAAAGAAAACAAAAAAAATTTAGAACAACAAAAAATAAAAAAAGTAAAAAAACTTAAAAAAATAAAAAGTAAAAATGAATCTAAAAAATAAAATACAACAAAAAATACTCCGTAGAATGTAAAGTTTGTTTTGGGAAGGAATCCTAAATTTTGGAGGTCTAAATTCCGGTCTAGATTTTTCCGGTCCGGTTCAGGTCTAAATTCCGGTCTAGATATGATTTTTTTATAATGAAAAATAGGTCATTTATGTTTAAATTCCGGTCCATAATAGGGTAAACCCAGACCGGACCGAAAAATTCAGGTCCAGACCAGTCCGGACCGGTATCTAACAGGTCCGGTCTTCGGTCCTTGCAAATAGAAGATTCCGGTTTCGGTCCATTCCGGTTCCGGTCCGATCCGGTTTTGGACCGGTGCACACTCCTAGAAGGAGTATAATCTAAGGGTGGGAAAATGAAAACAATAGAGGGAAGGGAAAATTTTTGACAAAAATGAGAGAGGGAAAAATACCGCCATTTATTTAGGTGATATCCACCGTTCATTCTCAGACTAGAGATTCATTCTAGCCCTATTCACGCCCAACCAAATCGGGAGACTATTCATGCCCAACCAATTCCGCTGCTTCCTCCTTGATTTCATGCTCAATTCTTGAGATTTTTGGACATCTAGATTCGCCCTCAACAAAGGAATCCATATTAGAGTTCAATCGGTGATTTGTCTGCTCGGATATGTAAGAATTGAAGGTCAACGGCTCATTGGTCACCGTTTATCGGCAAAATTTTGGAAATCCGATTTGGCCATCTTCTTGCTAAACTGGAGCCGGAGTTTTGGGGACTCACTAGCGAATATGGGAGCTCTCTTTGAATCTCAAACTGGATTTCTAATCCATGTTAAGATTCCAATGATTTGAGCGTTTGGTTGTCTCGAATTTACTGTTCATAGCGGAAGGTTGAGACTCCAAATCCCCAGGTTTATGCTTTTGTTTTCCTCCAAATCTCTGGTGCTTTTTGGTCATGATTTAGGGTGTGTATCATTCCTTGTCTAGATTTGTGATTCAATGCTGGATGTAATTCCCCTGATTTTCCTTTAGCTCGGGCAACAACTCATGTTAATCGTTTGAATCTACCTGGTTTGTCTGTTGTTTGTACCTACTGCAGCTTTGGATGTTTTGTATGTTATGTGTTTTGTATGTTTTGTTTGTTATGTGGGTAGAGTTTAGGCCTATGTATATCCTACCTTCCTGTGCCCACTCGTGGGATTACTCTGGCTTTGTTGTTTTTGTTGCTTTGTGCTTTGGGAGTGAATCTGATTTGGAATTTGATTTTCACTACCAAAATCAAATTGTTAGAACAAACTTCGAAAGAGAATCTAATTTTGTTTTTTATCCTTAAGGTAAAACTTTTAGGGCTGATTTTCATAAAGAATCTGATTTTGCAGGTGTTTTCTAAGATACAGCTGAAGCTCTAGGGACTGATTTTTTCAATAGAATATGGTTGTGAAGCTAATTTTCAAGATAAAACTGAAGCTTTAAGAGGTGAGTTTGAAGCATAAAATGAGTTAGGGGCTGAATTTAGGACTAGTAAAGCTCATATTTATGAAGAAAGTGAAACTTTGTGGGAAGAAATTTGCGGAACTGGTTTTGATCAAATCATCACTTCACAGTACTTATGATCAGACTTTTTTAAACAAGCTTGAAGTGCTTAGAGATATGTTGTTCATTTGGCACAGATTTAAATCAACTTTAGAGTATGTCTCTTGTTTTGAACATAAAGAATTTCTTACTAGAAACAAAGAAACAATTTCCTTTGAGATTTATCTAAACCCCTTTCCAAAAATTCAAGAGGAAAGATGGGCTATTTTAATTCATGATCACCAAGCTATCAATTCCGAATATATCTTAGTGAATAACCCCGTGCTAATATCAAGGCTAAAGCTCCAAAAGTAGCAAGTACAATTGTTATTTCTATTTGATTATATCTTTACCTATATTTTTAGTATTACTGTAATAATTATAATGAAAGCATTAATTGAAGTTTTAATTGGTTTATGGGCTGAAAGTGTGGTTGCTTTCTGACCCCTAATTACTTCGGAATAATTATAGTGAGTTAGTTTTTGGGGTTTGAAAAATATGAAACAAAAATGCTTATTGTCCACCATATTAGAATAAAAGTACAAGACATTTTCATTCTTATCTGCTCATTCTTTATATTGTATTTTCAGTGGGCGCGAAGAGGGAATCTAGAATACACTATGGATGACATCAATGAAATTAAGGTTGAATTTGCTGGGCACTTCATGAAGTTTCATGCAACTTGAGCAGTGCAAGTATCATAAGGTGACATTTTTTTATTTTGAAAAATGTTCACATTTTGCTTAATTTCTAAGCTGAGTTATGAACTTCAATTGTTAACTAGATGCATAAGATCTGCTTTGGAGGTATTTAGCAAGTAAATACCTCCAAAAAGTTTCAGGTATTTTTGTTATGGAACTCTTTCTTGTTATCAATAAGCATTCATTTTATTTATTTAATGGTATGCAGATTGAGGACTGAAGAGGATGCTTTACAAAAAAATGTTGCTAGAACAAGAGATGAATTCAAAAATGTTATTGAGGGGACAAATAACTAAATTAGGCATGCTCAAAGGACAATTAGAATGTGATTTTAATTATGTAAACATTAAATTATTGGATGCTAATAAGATTTTGGATTGTATGTATTTAGATATTATTCAATATATTGTACATTTTAGAATTTATTTTTGTTTCATGATCAATATTTTAGAATTGAAATAAATTTTAATTATTAAATATAAATGTAAATTGAAATATAGTAGTCTTTCAAAAAGCTTTACAATGTATTTAAACAGTTTTCTAAATCTTTAAAGGACGACTACACAAACATGTATTGTTAATAAATATTAGACAATTGAAACAAACAGTTGTCTGAAATACAACAAATAAGGTTGTTTACATTTTACAAATACAACACATAATAGTAGTTGTTTTATGCAAACATACTTAGTTGTCTTCGGCGCAGTAGTCTGATTTATAACCTGACTAGTGTGTAAAAAGATAGTTTGAATATTTCAAGAACAACTACAAAAAAGCACAGTGTTATTGAGCACTATACAACTGAAAGAAATAGTTGTTTAAAATACAGCAAAATTAGTAGTCTTCATTTTAGAAAAACTACACAAGATAACAGTTGTCTGATGCTATTTTTGTTCAGTAGTCTTCCGAGCAGCAGTCTGATATATCTTACAACTACTTTTGAAATTAGATGTCTATATTTTTGAATGACAACACCACGCAATAGGAGTCTGAGCCAAAAATAACAGTAGTATTCATCACAGAAAGACAACAAAAAATCATAGTTGTCTTTAACTCTAGAAAAGAGATGTCTTACTCATACGGGGACAACTTCAAAAATATGTACTCTGAAACATCACAAAATAGGTGTCGGCAACCGTATTACACAATTGTTTTTGAATAGTAGTCTGTAAATATATCAGACAGCTGCTCGGAAGACTACTGAACCAGCACAGTTAGACTACTAAAAAAAGCAGTTGTCACCATCTGTTTTTGACGTAGTGATTGTTAGTACCATATTCTCTTGAGATTATTTTTTGACAAACAAATATATTTACCTAGAATTATTTTAGATGTTTTATTTAGACTTATAGTCTTAACATGTGCAGAAAGAGAAAGAAGAAAGAGCCTGAATAGAGAATTCTAATCCAACTTGGTTTACTATTAATGAGGAGGAAGCCATGATTGAGACTCTTAAGTACACTCTAACAATGTTATTCTATTCTATATATTATTTTCTCCTACCCTTACAATTTTGGTGTGCAAGAATACGAAAAGACATATTCAGATCCGATCAAAAGAAAAGGAAGAACATGTAGATTTTGATAGTGCAAATTTTTTAGAAAACCTGCACGAATTTGATCATCGCCAAAGATTCGGTCGTTGGATTTTGCTGAAATTTTCAAAGAGTGTTCTCAACACATATGGCTTCAATCTGTTCAATTTTCACGTCAATTGGAGTTACGGATCTTCTATTATCAAAGTTACGATCTACATATTGTCGCTGGTTTTTGTAGAAAACGCAGCTCTCGTGTTTTCGATGGTTGGAGTACCAAATCTTGTCCGATCGTGCTGAAATTTTAGGAGGAGTCTAAGAACTCGTGGAGAGTCAATCTGAACGGTGGAGATCGAATTCTAAATATTGGATCTTGATTTATGAGCTTCGGATCAGCCTGCATATTTTTATAGTTCAAGGAAGAATCTTTGTTTAAAAGTGTACTAAAATCTATGTCCTTGAAAAAGATCTTAGAGAAGGTGTAACAAGCCGTGGAGATATGCAAACAGAGTTTGTCGTCAAGTCATTCATAAGTAGACATATCAATACATTATAAATGTTTGATCTGTTTACATAGCTTTCAATTGGAGATTTCCCCTACACCCCACGAACTTACAATTATAATGTAGTATCTATTCTTACTATTCTCAACATAACGATGTACAAAGAATCAACGTTTTTGCCTTTGCACAATGAATCTTGGAGAGTGGACTTCTTATTACTACTCAAGCCAAAGACGAAGTTATATACTAAGTGTATGACGCATATATATAAAGTTTATAAATTACAATAAATAAATAAAAATTTTCTTCTTTCCTTTTTACTTGTCCCACAAAATTCTTCTCATTTCTATTAAAAAATTACTTTTATTCATACTAATTTTTAACATATCTATTACATCATACATTTTTACTAATAATCTACACATCACATGTTTTTTTGGAAAGTCAACACAAAAATATTCCTATCTTAAATTTCCTAAAAGTTAAAATGAGAATATTTTTTTTGATACAGAAGGAGTATGTAACTGATAAAAACTTGTTGCTTATATTAGAAGGTGATCGAAAACAAGAATTTAATTAACGCATACCTCTATACCCTCTAAAAGCTATTTTTTCTCTCGCTAAAAGAGCTCGTAATAATTAGTTTAATACCCCTTTACAATTTACATACCCCTTTAGAATGAAAAACATACATGACTTTCTGCTAATGAACTATCGTCGTTCAATTAAAGTAATTAGAATAATTGACCATAATATATAGTACTCCGTAAAACCCAACAACTCACATACAATGTTACAAGTCAAACTATATACGGAGTATTAATTACTTTATGGAAGGAACATACTCTTTGAGTTCCAAGAATTTGTTCTCATTTTCTATTTTTCTAATTTTCCAGTCCCAAAATCATGTCACATTATTCAAATTATTATGCGAGAAAGGATATATATATATATGTACCTAGCCACCTAGGCCCACTAGTTTCAAAAGAATCCTAACGAGTGATTAATTATACAAACGCATATCTCAAAAGAAAAAAACCGAGGATACCTTGAAGAAAAATTCCGTTTAAAATAAATAAACAATCGAATATTTTTTTTTTGAAAAAATGAAAGATGAGATTTAGCTTTCCTTTGATCTACTTGAAGACGCAAGCAATGATGCATGAATGCGTGCCTAATAATCCAGCAATAATAAAAAGGGAAAAATAAATGTACAAGTGGGTGGGGTCAAGATATATATACTCTCTCCATTTCAAAAATACTTCTATTTTAACTTGACACAAAATTTAAAAAGAATGAAAATGTGTGATTGTAAATAACGTAAAGGAGAAAAAAGTTCTATTAGCCACTTAAAATTTTCCCAAAAAATAAAAGATAGAGATTTTTTTGCGAAGTTTTTAAAAAGGAAATATGAAGTTTTTTTTAAAGTGATGGAGTACAGATATAATTAGGCCCTTCCATGGCTTTTATTTACTAGTCGGTGCGCAGATGATGCTTATTACTTTTTTTATTGTTCCAAATTTGACAAAATCAACCGATTACAAGTAAACGCGGTGCATTATTGTCTTGATGTGAGCCCTCAGTCTTTTTATATTGGAGAGCCTCATCATCATTCTTCTCAACAAAAAACTTTTTGTATAATTAAAAACTACATCAAAAATTGTTTGCGAGAAAACTAACTATATTATTTTCTCAAATGGTAGCAAATTTGGCTTAAGAATATAGTTAAAGCTTGATCAGTTAAATAGTAAACAGACAATTTAAATTGAGACGAAAAAAATAGTAACTGACTCTAGAAGGAAAGGAACAAAGCGGGCTTATCGATCTCTAAGTCGAGTGAAAATTTAGATAACAAAAGAAATTCAAGCGGTACCAACTTACGCTTTATTACTCCGTATGTAACTTCTGAATTTTTTTAGCAGTATCGACTCGATTAGCTTGTGGATTATTTATCTCCTAGCATATTTAGGAATGATTTGTGAATTAATGGAGTACTCACCACAACAAAAATTGGTCACCAAAACAAAATGGAAGAGTTCAATTTAATTTAGGCAGACAATTAGACAACAATAATGAGGGGATTCTCCATGTATTATGGGAAAACGGAGGGAGAAAAGTGGAGACAAAAGACGATGTGGTAACCACTGTAATCAACGTTGGTCGGCTGACGGTGAAGACAGCAACTCAACACTAAAAGCAATTAAAAAGCACATTAACCGTTTTTCCATTTTTTCTTTTTATAAAAAAAAACCACAGCCCTTATCGGCATGAAAAATTCTACCATCAATAATTAGTTCCCTGCCCTCTTCTACGAACCATAATCATCTCGTCCCCACGGAATCCAATGCCCATCATACAAAATCATTGGTGGCTCCCCGTAGGTTAATAAAACTTAATTGGAGAACCTTACTTTGCACCATAGTTTTAGAAACTTAATTTTAAAAATTCCACCGAATACCGAACCGATCAAGACACTTGTTTATTTGTTGAGTGGTTCAAACTATTAATGATAAACAATTCAATATGTAAATGTATATTATTTATGTAATTATCTTAATCTCTAGTTGTTATCTACACGCCTGAGCCTCCTATCAAATAGGATCAACCAACTAATACTCCCATGTATTTTGGATCAGTAGTTTGTAATACTTGTGTATAAGTACTTCTCAATTATGAATGAAATGCAATTTATCACTATTCTCTTATATGGTATCGGAGCTTCACTTCTCTTAAATGAGAGCCTTCTTTTTTTCAATCCTCTTCGTGCACGTTCCTCACCGCAGTTTCATGTTATCTTCTTCATTCCGACAATGACAACCCCCGTCAATGAGCCCATCATGTTGCCTGCTCCCAAACACTTTCCCATCAAACTCATCACCAAAACCAATTTTCTTGTCTAGCGCAAACAAGTTCAATCCATTTTGGTTGGACTTGATCTGTTTGGTTTTGTTGATGGCACGGTCAAAGCGCCCACTCCATCATCTGTTTCCAATATGAGTATTTGTATTATTGGTTGTGAGCTTGAACATGTTTCCGTCATGAGTGACGTAGTCCTCCATCTTGAACTGCACGAGCTAATGGCGGTTTGAACTTTGAAGGAACCTAGCTCCGGGAGAGGAGAGGCGAGAAGTTGAAAGAGAGAGAGAAAGAGAGAGTGTGTGCGTGTGAGAATAAGCGGGGAGGCCGGGGGCATTGAGTGTGTAATAAGGCACGTATGGGGGTTGGGAGGTCAAATTTTACCATCGCACTAACATTTTGTATCAATGTAATCATCAAAATATTAATACTCCCTCCATCTCCAATTTAATTACAATTATTTTTTTTTCTCCTCTCGATAACTTTCGTTTGTTTACGCGGTTTCATTAAGCATTTGATAAAATAAAATATTTTTGTCATCACTTGTTTTTGTAAAACTTTTGATATAGCTTCTAATATGTAATTTTTATTTCTTATTTATATATACCGATTTGTAAATAAAATGATTTTAAAAAGTGAGATAATTCTCCTCGTAAACTCCAATTTGTAATGAAATTGGGGACAGAGAATATAAATTTTTGAGGTATATCTTTATTTCATGAGATGGGAGTAAGTAAAGTAGGTGCTAGCTATCTAGACCAAGAGTCACAAGAAGGTCATTTTTCCTTGTATTGCCATTAATCATGAAAATGTAATAGCCATGAGGAGTGCGGGAGCGTATAAAAGACTACAGAGGCCAGGGATTCTTAATTCTCTCTAATAGTCAACCCATAAAGAGAGAGGGAGGGAGGCAGACACAATATCATAATTTCGCCTCACGACATATTCGTTTCCCTACTCACATCATCATTCCTTTCATCATTGTTGTTACTCCTATTCTCATTTTAATTACTCCATAATAAAAATAATAATACTAATTCTAATAAAAAAATAATTGCTCAGGTATTAATAATTAATCATCATCAAGGACGAAAATGGGGAAAAGTAGATAAACCATCACCCCACCACCAAAGTCTCTCCCTCGAATTCAACTCCTATCTTTCTTCCAAGACTTCTGACTAATACACACTTATACAGTACCCATTCAACAAACCAAACCTCCCACACACACACACACAAAAAAGGTTAACTAGCTAGCCACTAAATAACTCCTTCAACAATTCCTATATAACCCTCCCCACCAATCTCCCCTCTCCCCCCAACCAATTCATCCAAACCTTAATCTTCTCTCTCTCTTTCTCTCATCATCCAATTCCTCAAAAACACACACTCACCCAAACACACACACACATACATAAGACCGACCCCGGAGATCGATCAGGTGGTGATGGGTCTTGATGACGTCTTTTGCACCCGGCTTTTCTTGGGGCTAGGCTTTCCCCATCACGCATCGGGAAAACCGGCGGCCTCGAAAGCCGCCGCCGTGGGATTCGAGCCGGACCTGACTCTCAGCTTGTCAGGCGAAACCCAGGATCCGGCGGCCGCCGCCAAGGCCGTCGTCGTATCTCTTGCCAACAACAACAACAACAAGGCCTCTGTTGACCGGTCGGGTGATTTGCTTTACCGACAGGACAGCGCTGCTTCCTCGTACTCCAACGTCAGCGTGAAGAGAGAGAGGGAGAGCGATGAGGGAGAGATTGACCGGGTTTCCCCTAGGGTCAGCGACGAAGACGACGACGGCGCTAACGGCCGGAAAAAACTCCGTCTCTCCAAAGGGCAGTCCGCCCTTTTAGAGGAGAGCTTCAAACAACACAGTACCCTCAATCCCGTAAGTGTATATATATTAATCCTTTCGTCTTTTTTATTTTTGTTTTCAAGTCTCAAAAAATTGAATTTTATATAATTTGACTCTTGAAATTTCAGAAACAAAAACAAGATCTAGCAAGGGAGCTCAATCTGAGGCCCCGACAAGTGGAAGTTTGGTTCCAAAACAGACGAGCCAGGTAATTAATTTAATATTCTTTCCTTCTAAATTACTCCCTCCGTCCTAAAATTAACTTCCCAGTTTGATTTTTGTAGTCAAACTTTTTAAACTTTGACCGTATATTACGGAAAAAATACATTGAATTTTCATATAAATTTATTAGCTATGGATTCATTTTGAAACATATTTTGAAATATATAATTTTTATGAAATATATTTAAACAAAAAATGAGATATTGATAGTCAAAGTGTCACATTGGAGACCGTAAAAAGTCAAATGAGAAGTTAATTTTAGGACGGAGGGAGTAAATAATTGGGAGGGTGCAATATATAATTGATATACTAATAATTAATGATTAACAGAACAAAGCTGAAGCAAACGGAGGTGGACTGCGAGTTTCTGAAGAAATGTTGCGAGACGTTAACGGAGGAGAACAGGAGGCTAGCGAAGGAGGTACAAGAGCTGAAAGCGCTGAAGATGACGGCGTCGCAGCCGGTGTACATGCAACTCCCGGCGGCCACACTGAGCATGTGCCCGTCGTGCGAGAGGATCGGCGCGGCGGTAGAAGCGGCGGCGTCAGGCAAGAAGAGCCCTTTTACCATGGCCCCCAAACCCCACAATTTCTTCAACAACCCATTCATCACCAACCCATCGGCCGCCTGTTAGTTCATTTGCGTGCGCCACTTAACCAATTATTGCGTCCTTATTTAATTTGTCCCTATATATATACTTCCCCCACAAACAAACATATATTACTCCTTCTTAAAAAAATCAAAATATTATTTTATCTTATCTTCTTTCTTTATTATATATAGATATAAATATATAAATACGTCTATATATGAATCATTAATATTAATAGTGCGTGGATATATATAGCACGTTTGATCTGAAATGTACCCCCCAACCACTTTTTTTTTGGTGAGGGATTTGTGATCATCCAAAAATGGATAATATTTGCATAGCTTTGTAGTTAATTAGTTGATTAATCTGTACGTATGTAGATAACAAACATCGAGATTACTACTAATGTATCCAATCTCTTTGTTTCTTTGTGACATATGTATTATGAATTTGTTTATAAATATATGTGTGTTGTGCAAATCTCAATATTAATATTTAATGGATTGAAATAACAATTCTCTTATGATTATTATGATTATTATTTTAAGCTCTTTATTTTATGTTTCTTTTTAAATGAGGGGAGGGGGGCATCATAACCTCATATATATATATATATATGCGATTATAGGATGTATATATGTAGATGACATAATAATGAAAGGGATATGTATGTTTGGGTTCGGTCGAATATAATTCTCCAATCAATAATTGAGATCGGGTGAATGAATCAACCAAAAGTGATCACGGGAAAAGGGGGGCAAAGGGCAAATGATTCGAGATTATTACACAAAACTAACTTTTTCAAAAAGGTATGGAAAGTAAACTTTCATCCATTTCAAAATTAACTTCAAATGTAAAAATGGTTTGCAATTTAAAGAAATAATAAATGCGATTTACTAGGTGTATCCTAAGTGTACACTATAACAGACACGCATAAATACCTATTGTGTGTTTGTGAGCAGTAAGACATTTGTAGTGTTTTATCTTATGGAAGATAGAACACTAATAGTTTTTTGTTTTTCTAGAAGTAAGATATTTTAATGCTCCCGTCGTCAAGATAAGGTATTTCATTTTCTTTACTTGTTTACTTCAATCATTCGTAACAATAGAAAAGTCATTAATGACTTCCTTTATGACTCTATTTGGATGTTGGATGTTAATTGTTTGTGTTAGTTGTTTATTCTAAATGACTATTTAGTTTAGCTGGTTTGACCGACTAGATGTGTCGGTTGATTGCAAAAAAATGTTTGATAAAATTATCTGTTTGAAATTCAAAAACCTGTCTCAAAAATAGAATATATATATATATATATATATATATATATATATATATATATATATATATATAGAGAGAGAGAGAGAGAGAGAGAGAGAGAGAGAAGTACCCGAGTTTACTCACCCACTACTTTTTTTAAAATTTAAAAATAAAAAATATTTCATTAATTAAAAGTGAAATTTGCATGGAATAAAACTAAAACATAAGTCATTTTCCCATGTAGGACTTAAACTTTTTTATTTCCTAAATAGGATTTAATAATGACTAGTGAGAAGATGAATGTCCAAGTGATGCTGGACATTTAGTAGAATAATGACTAATAGATAATGACCAATGGTCCTAATTGAATAATAAAAACATAGATAATGACCAATGGTCGTATTTTGAGAAAGTCATTATTTTTTATTTCTATTTAGATAAATTACTCTGATTAAAATATGGTCAAAATTATGATATGGTCATCATAAAATACGGTACATATTTTCTGATAATTTTCTCATCATAAAATTAAAGTATGGTCAAAATTAAGGTACATTTAATATTTTTCTAAAATAAAAAAGGATGCATTTGGAATAAATTTATCCCAATAGTGTGATGCACACACTTACAGCACACAGGGGGAGAGACTTTAAGTTGCGTTTGGTATTATTCCAATTCCAAAGAGAGAAAAGGGAAAGAGAATGGGGCAGTGGGGAAAGGGAATATGAAGCAATATTAATATGCGCAATGACTATGCAAATCTGAATCAGATTTTAACTTTAACCAAACAAAAGGAGAAAAGATACCCTAATAATATTCGTAATTCAGTTGGTGGTTAATGTGATGAGATGACGTGGCTGTGAAGGCTGAGAAGGCAATGACTCTCTGGTGACGTGTCTTTGTCTATCTTCATGTGCATCCAAGTTTGTTTTTTTAGTCAAACTGAATAATTTTTTATCATCGATTTAAAAAAAATTACTTTGCGTATAATTATAAAAATAATTTTATCATATTTATCGTGCAGAGAAATTTTTAATAATTTATTTCATTGTATTAATATGTAAAATATACGTAGTATTATTTAGCTTGATTGATGATTAAAATTTGTTTGGTTTGACTCAAAAGTAAAACTAAATGAATATACTAAAACAAAGAGAACAATTTTTAAAATATCACTTAACCTTTTGTTTGGAAGAGGAAAAAATAAGAATGGAAAAAATAAAGGGCTGAGAACATATAACTTATTTGAGAAGGGGGAAGGAAAATAAGGAAGTCTAACTTATTTGAGAAAATATTTACTTTTTTCTTCATTACTTTTCCTCTAGAGGGAAGTCTAAATAGTACTATAGCTTTACATTCACTCTATATATTACTCCTTGTGTTTCATATATATCATTCTTCACATTGCATAAAACAAAGAAAAAATCTCAATTTTTTAAATCTTAAAATCCCAAGTTTTTTTAAAAAATAAAACTTACATATCAAAAAACTATATGAAAATTAAAATTCAACAAAATAAGCAGTGAAAAATATTTTATTTTATCATATAGATCATGAAAAAACACAAATAAATACGTAGTAAAAGTTTTTGTGATATTGAAATAGTACTTTGTAAAGAAAGATATGAGACAGAGGGAGTAGAAGGTAAAATGATTTATTTTTCTTCCATCATAAAATATCCAAACAAGAGAAGCTAAGGCCCCGTTTGGTACAAGGAATTCAAAATATGAAACTGGAATTGAGGACATCAATTTCAATTCTAGTGTTTGGTAGCACAAAAATTGCATGGATTTGGAATTGATAGTGCAAAAAACGAATTGCAATTGGCAAGATTCAATTTTATGGAATTGAATCTCATGGAATTTCAATTCCAATTCAATTCCAACTCCGTCAATTCCGTATACCAAACGGACCCTAAGCGAAATTATTTTATTTTCTCCTCCCAAAATTTGTAGCATTGTTTTTTTTCATAACAAAAATCTATCCAAATAGGGGTAAAAGTTTGACTTAACATATACTCCCTCCGTCTCCCAGTTTTTGTCCACTTTTGACTTTTGGAACTGTTCATCTAAGCACTTTGACTCATCAAATTCTCTCAATGTGTAAGCATAAATATAGTCATGTGTGATCTTGTTTGATTTGTCTTAACATATAGATTATTAATATATAATTTTAATAATTTTTTAATATACAAATTACAAGATAAAATGGATTAAAGAATTGCATTGGATGGTGTATAAAAATGAAAGTGGACAAATATTCTGGGACGGAGGGAGTATATTTTAAGGCCAAGTAGCGCCAGTACCCCCATGGTTTGCAAAATAGGCACCAATTCTCCCTATGTTTTCAAAATTTATTTCTAAAATCCTTTTGGTTTCAAAATGTTGCACCTGTGCCCCCTCTGATCATTTACGACCATTTTTCCGGCGAAGAAAGAAGGCATTGGTGCATATTTTCTAAACCATATGGGGTATCATTGCTGACTTTTATTTCTCACTTATTTCTTCACCGGAAAATGGCCGGAAAACAATTCAATTGGAGTAGTTATTGAACCATACCACATAGTTTCGACATGTCACAAAAGCTACAAAAAAGACATGGGCGATACTACTATAAAGGACGGTTTCAATATTTCCCACACGCAATCCCTTATATAGCCGTTGGGGTGGACGGATACTCAGATGGGATAGGCCTGATAATAAACCCAAAGTCCCAGTTGCAATATGATGTGAAGCTATATATTCCTCCTGGAAGGCTGGAACCAATGGATCAAAACCTTCTATGCCCCAATCCATTTTTGGATGGATCGTGCCGCCTCGATCATCGGCTTGTCACTTCTCTTTGTGACTCTTCTGGCGTGCACTTTTTTTTGGTACACTTGGTTCCGGTTGAATTTACGATACCGACTTTGGGCCTCGAGATTTACCGAGTTTTGCGTATCGAACATCGATAGTTATTTCCGTGCGATTGGGAAATCCACATCGCTTGCTCGTTTGCTCGAGACCGGACGAAGGAACGTTAAAACCGAAAGGATTCATGTTGAAAAAAAGAGAAACATTGAAGATTTTTTTTAATTTGAAGAAGAGGAAGAGAGGTAGAGAGATGTGTGTGTTTGATTTTTAAAAAAAATGAATAAAATTTATAGGAAGATGATTTTTTTTGTTTTAACAGCTAAATAGTTGTTGGAAGGGAGGGTGGGGGAGAGCTATTGATATGGTATCGTATCGGAATAGGAAAGGTTGAGCACCTCCGAGCTATAGAATTAGGAAAAGGGAAGGGAAGAGAGAATCGCACGACACTTTGTTCGGAGGAATAGAAGAACGAGAGGGAAGAGGAAGAGATTATGGTTTAGGGAAAATTGTTTCTTATTGATTCAATAATTCTAAACACGTACATCTCAATTTATAGAATGGAACTCTAAAACCCTAAGAGAGTCCAATCCCTA
The DNA here is from genome assembly GCA_900332095.2 of Cuscuta campestris. Taxonomy (NCBI): domain Eukaryota; kingdom Viridiplantae; phylum Streptophyta; class Magnoliopsida; order Solanales; family Convolvulaceae; genus Cuscuta; species Cuscuta campestris. Next base: position 832,737 of record OOIL02001451.1, read on the forward strand.
AAAGAAACTAAATAAAATAAGAAACTAATTAATAACCTAACAAAAATAATATTCTCTAATCTTAATTAACTAACCATATATAATACCTTACCTATAATAATAATAATAATAATAATAATAATAATGATAATAATAATAATAATCCCGTAACAGCGAACAACAAAAAAGGAACAACTATTTAATTTACAGCTTCAAATGTTTGACGCTAGTCTCCTAATGCCGAGATAACTTCCCACGAGGGCGGTGTTTAACATCACGCTGACATTAAACACCGGTTGAAGCCCTCCGGCCATATGTGTATTTCCATTGCTCTTAGTGGTTCGACGCTAAATGACATGAAAGAATAGCGTGATGAACATGAGGTGTTAACCAATGACCTTAATCTTTAGGGACACGTATAATGATTGGTCTTGGGCAAAGTCCTAAGAAGAATAATTGGATTGGAAGATAGGGTCATGCTTGATTAGCATCATAGGCATATAGGGATGAGAGGAGGAGTGGTCCACTTAAAAATGATTGCCCCCATATTATTATTATTATTATTAGTTCCCTTGAAATTGTCTCCCCCTTGTGTTTTGGTGCCTTGTCTCCCCCGCGCGCGTGTATGAACTCAACTCATATCATCCCAGAATTTTGTGTCTTTTCCGTACACTCATTTTCAACCCTTCTAGCTGGCCGGCTTCTCACCTCTTGACCTTAATCTCCATTCCCTTCCTACTCACTTTTCATCATTTTATTCCCACAAATACAAATTAAAGGTTTTGTTTGAATTTGGACACCCTTTTTTATTTTAATTACTCTTTTGTCCTTTAAAAAGATCTTCCGCGTTTGACTTTCACCCTGATATCAAAAAAGTATTTAAAAATGAATAAAATGTGATTAGAAGAAAAAAAACAAAGAAGAACAATTTTTAAAGGACAATAGCGTATATCTTGTTGTTCAAAATTGAAGAAAAGAAAGTTTTTTTTGAAGCACATAATGATTGATCAAAAAGTTACTATTTTTGAAACAATTTATTACTCCCTCTGTCCCATTTTAAATTATCAATTTTTCTTTTTCTCTCCATCCCAAAATAAATTGCCTTTTTATTGTTATCGTAAACTTTTAAAAGTAAAAATACCTAAACTACCCCTAAAATAAGTCACTATTCTCCACTTTATCTTCTCATTCATCGTCACTCCTCCTAAAAAGTAATGACAATTTCAAAAAGTTAACTCTATTTTTCTCTTCATTAAATATGCTCCAAAGTCAAAACGGGTGATTTAAAACGAGACGGAATGAGTATTAATTTGCTTGTTTGATTTTGTTTTGGTAAACCTAAGCTCCATCAAAGATTACTTTTATCCAAATTAAATTAGCTAATTCATATAAGAAGTGTGTTACAATTCAAACATGTCCAAAAATTTGTTTGGGAACGCGAGGCTAATTTTGAGATGAAAACGAGTATATTTTATTATTTTCAATCGTTTCTAAGTTATACTCCATCATGTACCACTTGTAAAAAAGAAAACAAAAAAAGACAAACCGACGGAGCATTACTTTGAACCGCTGTTCTACTTTGAATTGTTCACTTTTTTTATCTTCTACTTTTTTATATCAAAATAGGAGACGGTCTCCGGGGTTTTTCTGGTGTCCCGTTAAAAAAATTGATGATTCTTACCCCTCATAACCCTCATCCCTCATAAACCCCTCACTCTGTCCGACCCAAACACACCCCCACTCATTTTGATTGCACCGTATAAGTTAATTTTTACTTTGGAGACTTGTTCTTAGTCACATTTTTGAAGGGGACTTTCGAGGAAGCTAGCTCACCATCTCCAATCATCACTTCGTCATTGCTTGCGCCATGACACGCATGAATGATGATTTGCTTGCCCGCAATTTTCTTTACGAGAGAAAAAAAAAAGATACTGGTACTAAAGGAAAGAAAAAGAAAGTATAAAAAAATCAATAATAGAGCAATCGGCAAAGAAATAAATTTTCAAAAAAATTTATGTTTGGTTATTATAAAATATGAAAAAAAATATTTTACTAGTAGAGAAGGGATTGGAGGAGCATGGGTGATGAGACAGTGGCGAATCTAGAAAATAAATGACCGGAATTGAAATGTTTCATTGGTGTGGTGGAAGTTCCAACTATCCGAGTCCATAAGTGATTAAAAATTCTCTACAAGATCCTCTAGGGACGGACTAAATAAACTTAATAGCCACTTCTTTAATTAATGAAGTAGCAGTTAGTCAAACAATGCAACGTTCGATGTTGAGCCGGGGGTCTCTTTGGAAACAGCCTCTCTACTTTCGAGTAGGGGTAAGGTCTGCGTACACACACCCTCCCCAGACCCTACTTTTGTGAGATTTAACTGGGTTGTTGTTGTAATAGTCACACACACATTTTTAAAATGTATGTCTGTTTTTGATCAATTAAGTCTTCACAAATTTGTATATAAGTATTTTCAAAAAATCTAATACTTCGTAATTGATTGGATTGAAGTTATTTTCATTTAGATTTGATTTTTTTGTGTTATCATATCGTGGAATTGGAATGTTACCCAACACATAATGGGGTGTGTATCCAAATGTAAACAAAATAGAGTATAAGGCTATGTTTGGTTGGAGATAGGATAAGTTTTATTAGGTAGGTAATGGAAGGTAGGTAGAGTAAAGTAATGAATTGAAAAATTGTGTTTGGATATTTATTAGATAATGTGAGGTAGGTAGAATAACAAATTTACTGAAATACCCTTATAATTTTTACTCAAAAAAAAAGTTCACAAAAAATAAAACAAGTAAAGGGGAAAACGGCAAAAAAAACCCCAAAAAAAACTGAAAAACAAAACATAAAAAAACAGCAAAAGAAAACAGCTAAAAAAATGGATATTTCAAGACCTGTTTCATAGTCCGCCGGCGGTCTTCTTCAATTCCAGCATCCTCCGGCGAGGGTACGGCACGCACTCCTTACAATTGTCTCCTGTCATCTTCACGAGCAATATAGACTCACCAATTGTCCCAATTGGCGCTGGTTTGCGAAATCCCCAATCTTCTTCAGCGGGGAAGTGCAGCGGGTCTTCTTCAATGGAGAAGAGCAGCAAGGGGGAAACGAAAAGTTTAACCTCCTATTACCGCCGATTCGGCGGTATCCCATTTTCCACTGTTCAGCGGTAACATTACCTCCTTCCACCTCCTCTTACCTATCTTCAATTTCATCCCAAACAAGGTAACTTCTCAACTTTACCTCCCCTACCTCTCCCTACCTCCAACCAAACACAGCGTAAGAATGCGGTATTCTACAAATGGTGAGTCCACTCCACATGTAGTCCACTTGGGATAATACTTGATATGTTGGTCATTAAACACACACAAAAAAATGTGCAAAATAACATTCAAAGTTGAAGACTAATAAAAGCCAACACCAAAACTAAAGTGAACTCTTCAATTTCTCGATGACATAGCGGGACCAAAGGAAAAAAATGTCAAACTTGACATGTTCTTGTTTCCTAGAACCAGAAACATTTGTTTTTTGTTCATTGTGCATTATTACATCCAAAAAATATGAACATATCACATTCTATTCTAATAGAGCTCAAAACACTCAAAAAAATTACTTCATCTGTCATAAAGTATTTATCTAATTTTAATTTAACTCTTTACAATTTATCTTAATCGATCTTTGACCTATAATAAAATAAAAAGTACTTGGTACATTAATTAGATAAAAATCTAATAAATTTTTGTATAAATATTTACTATAATTTTATTTAATTAATATCAAAATTTATTAATATTATCTTAAAATTTTAAAATTTGCCAAAAGTATTCAAGGATGGAGGTAGTATTTAAAAACTACACATGCGAGTAAGTCAAAATGTGTACTTTTACATCAAAAATTATGGACTTGGACCTAATTTTTATTCAGACTCGTTAGCCGGGTATATGATACACTCAATTCTATTTGACTCGATTCAGATACAGGTTCGTTTTAAAAAAATTTAATCCAGCCTACGTTTCAACTCCTCACCTTATATCACACCCGACATGATACAAATAAATAGCGAATTTAAAAATTGTTAATGAGATTTTGAACAATAATACTACGGTATTACAAATGTAAGAAATTTTGTTAACATAAGAAAATATAGTTATTTCTGCATGTCAGATTCAAATACAATCTAAATATGAGTCGAGTCAGATCAAAAAATGAAATATGAAATTCTCGACATCAGATTAGAAGTATCTGTTCCTACCCAAATCTGTCTTTTTTCTAGGGGCGTGGAAATATATGTAGAAGTTTGGAAAAACTCAACTGCCTTTCATTCAATATTCACAACGTATATATACATGTGCCAAGTCCTACTCCAAGTATGGAAAGGACTACTAACAAGGAAACTAATTACCAAGGAAACTAATTACAAAGGAAACTAATTACATATATGGTAGTAAATAAATATATATGCTAACACTCCCCCTCAAGTTGGAGCATGGAGATCACAAATGCCCAACTTGGACAATAGAAACTCGAAGAGAGGCCTGTTCAAAGCCTTAGTGAACAAATCAGCAATTTGTAGCCGAGTAGGAACATATGCGGTGGCGATCTCACCGCGCTGAACGCATTCACGGACAATGTGGCAATCAATATCAATATGTTTCATACGTTCATGAAAAACAGGATTGGCAGCAATAAATAAAGCGGACTTGTTATCACAAAACAAACGTGGCGTCGTCGGTGGAGTAATGCCGAGTGCCCCAAGAAGACCGCGGATCCATCGTACCTCTGCACATGTGTGAGCCATGGCACGATATTCAGCTTCTGCTGATGAACAGGACACGGTGGTTTGTTTCTTTGTTTTCCAAGAAACTGGCGAGCCACCTAGAAGGATAAAGTAGCCGCTCACAGAGCGACGAGTAAGAGGACAAGATGCCCAGTCGGAGTCACTATAAGCAGATAGCTGTAGTGAGCTGTCACTACGTAAGAGAATACCCTGTCCTGGATGACCCTTCAAGTAGCGAAGAACTCGTTTGGCAGCTTCCATATGATCAAGGCGAGGCGCATGCATAAATTGAGACAGAACATGAACGGAATAGGTGAGATCCGGACGCGTGATCGTGAGATAAATTAAGCGACCCACAAGTCGCCGATACTGCGCCGGGTCATGAAGCTC
>OOIL02001451.1:841181-875117 GCA_900332095.2 Cuscuta campestris
GCCAATTCCTGTTCATCAGTGGGTTTAGGAAACCCGGAAGGATTGAGAAAACCTGCTCTGCTACGCCCTTCTAGAGCGTTAATAATTGTTTTCTCCCAAATATCATAATTATCACCTTTGAGAAGATGCTTCGTCAAGGAATTACCCGCACTTTCGGACGGGTGGATGTAGTACGGAGAGGTAGGGTCGTGGATGAGCCTGACCTTCTTTGTTCCTTCGCTTGCCATGGAAACGAAGATAGTACCGGCGTGAGACGGTGATTATGAGTCCGACGTGAGCCGGCGCTGCAGCGGTGGTGATCGACGTGAGCCGATCGAAGAGGGGCGACCGTGGTGTGGCGGCCCGGCGAAGCAACAGTGGCGGCACCGTGCGTGAGAAAAAAACTAGGGTTTGAGAAGTTCCCGGGAAATTGGCTCCGATACCATGTAGAAGTTTGGAAAAACTCAACTGCCTTTCATTCAATATTCACAACGTATATATACATGTGTCAAGTCCTACTCCAAGTATGAAAAGGACTACTAACAAGGAAACTAATTACCAAGGAAACTAATTACAAAGGAAACTAATTACATATATGGTAGTAAATAAATATATATGCTAACAATATATATCCTGATTGGGGAGGAAGGTTGTGTTTGGGAACATCGTTTGCGATAGTGTTTTAGATAAAATTTTAGTGACGGTAGATTAATTCTGAAAAAGCTAACGCTAATCTCTAACACTGAGGCAGAAGTACTGGGCACTAATCGCACTAATCCTAATGACACGAAACCAAGGGAGATGGTTTTTTGTGTCCTTTTGGGAGTATATAAAACGACAGAAGCAATCTAATTTGGCCGCGTTTTTTGGGGGATAACTTTGTTTAGGGGCATGCGGCAATGGATATATGGCGCAATATGCATGGCCATTCATTTATTAACATCTATCACATTATCATTATTATTGTTATTCATTAGAACCATCAGCTATCATATCATATTATCATCTCTTGGCCGGCCTTTTAATTAATATACAGAGAATATGTTTCTGTTAGTAATGTGTTTGCCCTTCAATTAGCACTAATTCTAAAGTTTACATTCTATACGTACTCCAAAAAAAAAAATAAAGATTGTACTCCAATATAAAGAGTCCATCCATCACACACGCAAATGTGAGATATATATGTACTTCAACGCGCTTGGATTCTGTTTCCGTGTCATCCCACTATTGCCTCGTTTAGTCCTTCTTTAGAGAATTTAATGAGATTACTTACACAAATTTAGAGTTCTTAATTCAAATACAGTTACTTCATTAAATAATTTTGTTGAAAAATGAAGCAATTGGTGGTACACACGTGCTCCACATGAGTTCCACATCGACTTTTTTTAGTCCAAGCAACTCCTTAAGCCTCTTGTACCAGAGATACTTGTAGTACATACTCCGTAAATATCTGCGCGTCGTTTGATGAAAAAGAGATGATATGAGTTACGAAATTTAAAATAAAACGCATGAGTTCTGAAATATGAACTACGGAGTATAAGAATATTAATAGGGACTTGGCCTGGGATATGGTATTGTTGTTAATGAGAGAAAGTGGTTGTCGGCGCCTGGTAGTTGAAAAGATATGAAACCTCCCAAATTGGTCGATCTTTTTCAAAACCTTAAGATATCTAAATATGTTTATTTGATAGGGTTGTGATATTGGAGACATCAAATCCAGCTTTTGTCTTGATTTTAACTAAACACACACAAATAGATTTACATATCGAGATATATTAGAACACATGTCTCATGTGCTTGCCAAACAAGTCTTGAGACTTTCCTTTCTCTTTAAGGGAATGAATGAATAGTGCTCCAACAATACCAATTCTATTACAAACTAAAGTTTTGTGATTGTACGTAAAACCTCGTTCTCTTCACATTTTATTTTCTAGTTTTTACTTATTCTTATTAAAACATGACCAGATTATATCTATAACAACTTTAAGTTATATTATAATTAAAGTAGTTCAGAAAAATCAGATGAGACCTTTAAAAATGGAGATACGAATCCATTAGATCAGACAGAGAGAACAAAGCCCCTTAACCCTAAGCATGAGGAAGGTTTTAATATCTAATACGTATGCTTCCTCGTGTAGGTGAAATTTATTTTTTTTACTCAAGGCTTGTACGTGAACAATCATTCATTTAATGTAGGTGGTTGGTTGTAAGGTTCGAGCTTGTAATATCTGTATCACAAAGACTCCGATAACATACCAAAAAAGTAATTCAACCATCAACCATAAATTTAAGTTTTTGATTGAATTACTCCATAGTATATTACGGAGTACTCCGTATTTATCATATCATGGAATAGCAAACGAAATGATCTTCTCATATATCTATTTAATGTTCACATTTTAATTTGTTTTGAATGGTATCTAAAACAAATAATGCAATTAAAAATTATGCAGAAGAAAGAGTAGTATTCTTTGAAATGCTCACACTTTAGATGTTTAGCTTTAACATAAAAAAAAAATCTAATGGTAGCAATTATCCAAATTTTTAACGTTAATTATAAAGATTACTCCCAAAACATACCTATGTTACAGAATTTTTCAAAATTAATCCACACACTTTGAGCCAATTGCCAACTAAGCCCATCCACGATAAGGTGGCCCAATTAAAGCTCTCCTGATGCAAAGCGATGAGCACTAGTTGTTGCCTATACAATACAGTGCACATAGTAATCATCAAAGCCCGTGAAAAAAAGATAACCCAATAAAACGATCTGTTGTAACATTCAGCCCAATTCCCCTGTGCAGCGTCTTCTTCATGTACCCAGGTTGGGTTGAGAGAAGGACATTGATGATTAATTGAAGCTTCTTCGGTTATACTGTAATTCTTGTTACAAATTCTTAAATTTTCCTTTTCCAGATGTATACTGATCAGAAGAAATGCCAGCCGCTGGCGGCGTCTTCTTCGTTTTACCGCAAGATCTATTCAGAAGTGAGTGTAATCATACTGATAATCAGTGTCTTGAGATTTTTTCGTGGTTGAATTTTACCTTTTCCTGTTTGCTGTCTTGTTGAATTCATCCATCATCCATTAAGTATCGAATGCTTTATGCATAATATGCATTCGATTTTGAATTTCTTCGATTCCTAGTAGAATATAAACTGTGTAATCGTCTTATTGTGCACAGGTAGAAGAAATAGGGTGGGGAAATCTCGTTAGGTTGGGGGAAGATTTGACATCCCTTAGTTTCCGTATAATGTAAGGATTTCATCCTTCTTATAAGCATCTTCCAGTTAGTGGATAGAGTGGAAATACGGATCATCGTGAAGCTCTTACTTTGATGTTGTAGAGACCGGAAGGGAAGAACGCATATGGTGGGAATAAAATTGGATAAAGCCTATCCAAAATCTCCCCCCTCAGTATCCGTGGTCGGTTTTCTTTCATTAATGTATTCTGATTTATGGCACTTCAATCGGCACAAATTTGGAACTAGTATCGTAATCTAATCTTTTAGGATGTTCCAAGCATCTTCAATTTGCAATGGTCTCCTCACTCAAAGCTAAGCGGTGTTCTTGATCAGTTTGGGCAGGCAAGTTGTGCTGCTTTTTTTGTTTTTGCAAACCTCGGTTTCTTTCCGTTATAACATAGATTATCACATGCTCTCAAAAATATTAGTTGCATACTTGCATGATCTTTTTTCTTAGGAAAGTTGGATCGCAATCCATAAAGTTGGAGTACTATTTTTGGCCAACAGAAGCGATAGTTGGCTATATTTTGGCCAATTTCACACTCCATGGTGTTTTTTATCCAATTGTTCATACTTCATAGTATTTTAATCCAATTTCTCTTTTTTATTAATATCGCTTTCAGCATCTGGACAAGCTTCAACCATTTTGGTCTACAATGGATGAAATTGACAGCTCTCTTCGGGTTTGTGCTCCTAAACAGACACGGTTTGCCTCATCGCAACGCCAAATAGATATAGGTCTGGGTGTTTAAGAACAAGGAGGATTTTGCATATTGAATTCAAGTGTAGGTATTCTACATCTTACTTAATTTTTTGCTCCTGTTATTATAGGCAATGGTTGCTATATCGTCTTGTGTATAGACCCAGATGACCCTAAAGCTCTGCCAGAGTAGGAGCTCTCTCAACCCTTTAATTACTGCATTGGTTAGTGCAAAATATAAGGAAATGAATTATTATTTATTTCTGATTACTGTACGCTTAGGTGTCGTTTTATTGGTCCACATTCGGAGGTGAATGTACTCGTTACAACATGGAGGAGAAATTGCTGGAGATGGTTAAGTAGCTTCTTTTAAAATGTCTGTTTTTTTAATCTTTTTTTTTTGTCCGAGTTTGTCCTAAATAAAGTCACCGGTTTAAAAAAGTATATTTATTTACCCAAAAGCCTAAAAAGAGTTGTTTTATAAAAACAAAAACAATTAATCATGACACCCAAGTTCTCTATGTTAAAATTACTTGAGAAATAAAGTTTAGAATTATGGAGTATCAGATTCCATGAACTTTAAGAGGTTTACCATGACACTCTGTTTTGTTTAGCTCTTTTTTTCTGGGGGGGGGGGAGGGTGAAGAAGTGGTTTTTTAGGTATTTGAATTAGAAACTGTGATTTGAAGTGTTGAATAGGATCCGAGATAAACCATTTTGTGGAAAATGCCAAGAGTTCATTGAAAATTCAATTTACCTGAACATCCCAATGTTTATTGAATTGCTTAGTTCTTGGGGGGGGGATTGAAGAAGGGTTTAAATTCTTTTTATTAGATATCTGAATCTTGAATTGGAAACTGAGGTTTGAACTTTTGAATAGGATTCGAGATAAATCATTTGTGGAAAATGTGAAGAGTTTATTGAAAATTCACTTACCTGAACATCCCAATGAACCAAAGAGTGACCAGCTGTGTGAAGAATGTGGGATTTGCTATGCACAAAATCTCCCAATTGGTAATTCTTGCATCTCATGTATTTATTACCCTAACTTGGCATCATATCTGGCATTGACTTAGTGTTGTCCTTGTATGTGTAGATACTGAGCTTGGAGTCGATAGTGGGTGTGGAACCGATATTACATGTAAGAATAACAACTGCCGGAAGGCCTTCCACCGTATCTGCCTTTTGGATTGGCTTCGTTCCATCACAACAACAAGACAGTATGTTAACTTCTTCACGTGTTTGTTTATTTTTGTATTTTTGTTTGTTTCTTTTGACCAACATCGACACCATTATCATTTGCATATGTTTGTTTTGACCAGCATCGACACCATTATCATTTGCATATGTTTGTTTTGCAGGTCATTTGATGTTCTGTATGGGAATTGTCCCTACTGCTCAGATCCCGTTTCAGTCAAAACATTGTAACTTTTTGTTGTCACACCACCAAATTTGCATTCCTCATTGGTAATTTGATTCCCAACATGTGAAGTTGATGTTTAAATTAGGGTTAAACCTTGATGAACTTGTTAACCCAGAAGGCCAAAACCTTTATGAATCTAAAGCTTTGCTGATTGCTGAAGTGAATGTTGGTCAAAGATTCCTTTATCCAGCATCAAATGCCAACATGATTGGGGAGTTCTCTATGTATCAAGTATATACTCTTGTACGGAGTATGTATTAATCAAATTGTGAAGAAACCAATTCAATCAAAAGATCAATCTTATGGGTACAGGTACAAAAATGTTTTATATTCTAACATGTCTTCACGTGCTTGTGAGAATTTTTGTTTAGATTTGCATGGGATGCTATTTTTTTTAACTAGACAGTTGGTGTCAGATAATTTTGAATAAATTAAGAAATGTACATGCCTTATCTCTACTATGTATTACAAATACACCAAAAGTCATGACTACTACTTAGGAATATAAAACCTATAGTGGTATGTTCGTTGGACCAATCTTGAAGTTTTGTTCACATTTGGATTTGATCTTAGCTAGACCTGAAAATTCAAACCCAAAGTAGAATAGTTTGAGAACCTATAATCATATTGATTTACCGTGGCCATTAATTTTCTTTACTGGTGTGATATAATTCATTGCTTGGCATGGGTAACTTGTTAATCTTTTTAACCAGTCTTCAATATCAACAATTCATCCTTTTGATTTCTACATTTCAAACAGACCCACCATCAAAAATAAATTAACGCCTAGAAGATAGACAACAGAAAGCTCACATTTAAACACGCAATATACATATAACACATAAAAAATAAACTGTGATTGTGTAATAGCCTATATTATATGCATTTTTTAAAATACCCATGGACATTAGAAAATACTCATCTTGAATGTTAAATATGTTCAATTCAACCCATAAATATAAGACCTTTAGGAGATGTCTAAAAAAAACTTAGTGAGGGATTGGTCGAGTAACATACTAATGTGGGATTGAATTGAAGGTATGCATGGTCACAACATGTATTGGAGTCTAGGTTTGTGCGGGCATGAGCAATAGAGTGCGTTGTGCAGAGTTCATGATGTGACATGTTGCAAACCAGATTAAGACCAGAAGAGATGATTTGTAAGGTGGAGTCTTGTGCCGGAAGTTGGGCGGTGTGTCTCGTTTGGTGTTAATGACAGTATAAAATGATTTAGCAAATAAAAAAGTGTGTCGAACTTCTTCCCGACAAGAGGAGGTTGGACCGCGTGTCCTGCGAGGTTGTAGTAGTGGTGCAAGACAGTGGGCAAATCAAACAGATTTCACTAGGGGCAGTAATGAGTTGTGTAACCATTAGTTTGAAGGGAGAGGTTTATTGGTACAAATTTTACTTTCACACCAAAGAAAAAAATTAAAAGGAAACCTAAATATATAGGTTTAACTCAAGTCATTGATCTGAGACCTTTTGGAAGGTACCCAAAATTAAATTCGTGAAGATTTGGCTCAAATGAGATAATATCACACTAATATAAGTTAGGGTGAAGCTACGAGCGGTCCCAACGAAACTTGTAACATTTCAAATCCTTCAAAACTTCATAAATTTCACAAATGTATATATACTTCCTTCACCCCTAAAAGAACTCAACATTTGTGTTTTTTTTCCACAGAGCTTATTGAAAATGAAATTATACGACAATTTTTTACAATAGAAACAAAAATTACGATAGACTAATTCCTTTCTCTAACGAAAACGAGATCTTTTTTCTCATACAACTTAAAATCGAAAACAGAAAACGTTTTTAGGGACGTAGGGAGTCGAATGCAACTAACCATCTTTGTTATAGTGCCATAAACAATTTGGAAGTTTTTTGATTTGGGGTAGACTCTAGAGTACACATAGCCACACCCTCACAAGTATATAACAAGTAGTTGGAGAAGCTATGTATGGGCCACATATACAGACTGTATGTGATTTAAGGCATGACTATAATAATAATGGGGAGGATGAAGGACGTTTGGGTTCAAAGAAGGCCAGCCGTTTCCTTCTTTTTGCACATTGTTGGACCATTTTGCCATCTTAAGCCACCCCCCAAACACCTAATCCATTTAATTTTATTACCTTTTTCTACAAGAGGAACTGAACTCAATGTGGCTGCCAAATTGTGGGGCGCAGAGCTTTGGGGGGCTCACAAGATGTATGAATCTCAATGTGCATCAAACCATTAATTTCCTCACTTCAACTGATTCTTCCCTTGAGTAATAAAGTTGTGTAATTCTCATAATCCCTTTTTCAACGGGAAATAAAATGTAAGAAAACACGAAAAGAAAAGAAAATGAATTGTTTTTAAGAGATAAAAAGTTACCCTCTATTTCACAAATCAAACTTTCAGTGTGTAATTTTTGTTAAAAAATGATATGGACTTGCTCTATTCCAAGAAATATCAAATCTAGCTCTGCTAATAACAAGTTGATGGTGATTAGAAACTCAACCCATGATTAATGGAAACTCATTAATGAAACCGTACACCAAAACCTTTTGCCCAAAGAAATACTTCCCTCTTCCAAAATTAACCTCACAATGGTTTATGCCACATAATTTTAAAAGGCACTTTACTTTTATTGACAAGGTAGCTAGGGTAAAAGGTAGAATTATTGAAAAAATGCATGCTTTTTTAAAATTACTATAAAAGCTTTTTTTTTAAACAACAGAGAGTGATGAATATATTCATTCACATACAGAGTAAATAATAGGAGTACGAAACAAAGCGATTTACAGCGAGTGGTGAAAGAAACGGGGATTACACTAGACGCATATTGCAGGTGACACAAATTCATTAAAGTTGATATTGTTAGCATTTCACTATAATGATGGTTTAAGAGACAATGACTATTTATTCGTGATTGTCTTTCAACTTTAGTGTCATCACTATGGTTAAAGTTATCATTTTCTTATAAAAAAGAAAGTACTCCGTAATATAGGAGAGAACATACGATTGTAGAAACACTAACAAGCCCAAAACTCAGAGAGTGTGACTGTTATTTAGTAGTGATGTAAACCTTGTTAGTAAATCTTGTTTAGAATGTAAAGCAATTCCTCTTACCTAACTTACTTGGCGATGCGTCTCAGAGGATAACGTATAGAGTCCAGAATTAGTGTGATTTATCACGATATTTGGATTAAAAAAATAAAAATAAAAAAGAGAGTGAAATGGAGGAAAAGGTTAGCTCTACGTGTTGACCTAAGCAAAGGCAAGGTCATTTCCCAATCGCTGAAGAAATGGGAATTCCATTCCCAAAGAGTGAAACTCAATCTGACACGGTGGGGTAATCTGACATTTTTTTGAAACGGTAGATGATCTACCGTTTCGTCTTTTAAATTTTTCAAACGGTAGACCATCTACCGTTTGGTCATTATTTTTTTTTTAAATTAAAAAAAATAAATATCTATTTCTTTGTTGTTTTAAAAAAATGTAAATGGATTTTTTCAATAAAAATATTTCATAGATTTAAATCCACGTATATATGTATATTTTGATTTATACATAAAATATTTCATAGATTTAAATAATTTTATTATGTTAGGTTAATTGTATGGTATATTTTTATATTGTTATATAGAATTTATTGAAAAGATTTTTTTAAAAAAAATATTTTAAAGAACATTGAAATGAATTTTTAAAAGAACATCTTAAGAATTATTAAAGTACAGAAGCATTCAATTTAAAACAGAAATTAAAATGAACTACTAATTATTAATAATCAGACATATTTAAAGTACATAAATTTAAAAATCAAACTGCTTAAGTAAGAAAACATAAATGTAACACATATTTAAAAAACACACATAGAAATTCCTAAATGAACTAAGTAGCACCACGACGCCTTCGCGGTCGCATATCCATGTTATTAGTGAAACGAGTAGTTACTGGACGACCGACCTGAGACCTTTGCGCTGTCTTTGGTCGTTCTAACTCGTAATCAAGATTAGGCCATTCCATTTCATTTGGGAGCGGCATAACATTTCCAGAGTACGCATTCAGTTAGCTCTGAATCGAGAATACTGATGGCATGAAATCATCAACCGTGATATTGCAATAACGGCACACAGCATAGACGTGGACACATGGCATGTGCAATGTGGCCCATTTCCCACAACTACACATTTTTTGGCCTAATTGTACCATTATTTCATCTACTCTACCAGTAGCTCCAACATTGCCCTGAACAATGACCCGATAAATCCCTAGTTGCGGATGATGAGGGATAACATGACAATGCAAACGATTGTCTTCCATGCGTCTGACCTCGTTCCAGACATACTTAGGGAACTTAAACCCCGCTTGTTGCCATGTAAATCCGTCTGTACGCTTGTCTGCAAATAATTTGACTAATCTTTCATAGGTAGTCTTCACGATAGCGTATACCGGAAGAGACCGGCATCCCTTAAGCACGTGATTGAAGCTTTCAGAAAGATTTGTAGTCAAGATTCCATATCGAGCCCCACCATCACAACATAGTGCCCACTTCTCTAATGGTAAAGTCTTCAACCAGTCATATGCCTCCGCCCGTTGTGTGTGAATCTGTTGCATTGTTCGATTAAATTCACATACATCTGGGGTACTCGCTGCATGATACATCAAGCCCTTTAGCTTCTTGCTGTTGAATTTCTTCTGGAAATTACTTCTAAGGTGCCGCAAACAGTATCTTCGGGTAACACATTGTTCTTTCAATTGGGGGATTGTATTGAATGCAACATCAATCCCCCCATGCCTGTCAGAAATGATACACACTGACATGTTAACAGGTACTACGTGACGCATTAAATGCATCATGAACCAACTCCAACTATCACCATCTTCTTTGTCAACAAGCGAATAAGCCAACGGGAAAATCTCGTGATTTGCCGTCATTAATACTGCAAGTAACAAGACTCCCTTATATTTCCCGTATAAGTGCGTGCCATCGACAGATACAACAGGAAAACAAAATTTGAACCCGTCAATAGATGCCTTGAAAGACCAAAAAACGTACATGAATTCAAACGTTTTAGGTGAAGCTGTAGGCCACATTTGTATCTCCGCCACTAATCCGGGATTACTTTGCATCAACGCCGCTAGTAAAGGCAATATTTTGTTATATGAATCCTCCCATGATCCATACAACCGTTGAATTGCTGTTGACTTAGCCAACCAACATTTCTTGTATGTTACCGATACTTGAAATAAGTCATACACATCTTTAATGATATACCTCACCTTATAATCAGCATCAGCGGCAATTTTGGAGAATATAATCCCAGAAATGAGATCGCTTGTAATAAGCTTATCATCCTTTTCTTTTGAGTAGTCAGGTCGGCATAAATGTTAACTTCTGTATTGTTTGACCGTCCAAACAGAAGCCACCTCAGCAGCCTGAATGAGCCATGGGCACTGGTCCGGATACGAGCACTTTGCAAGCCAATAACTCCGACGCTTTGAAGAAGTGCGATAGTGTCTATGCTCTGCAATATTGCGAAGTGACACAGCAAATTGAAAACTTTTAAAATCACCATATGTATAGCCGATTTGAATCTCAGGGATACGAAACGTCGGTTGTAAAGAAACTTGTTCAACCGGCCTATGAATAGGAAAATCCTGATAGCGCGGTTCGTCATCAAGGCAATTCTGAATGTTTGTTGGCTCCTCTGTGTATACGTCTGGTGTGTACATAGAGACCCATCCAGATACCTCAGACTCATCTGAAGAACTCTCATCATCGGAATTAAAAACAAACATAGGATCGTCGGGGTCGCTCTCATCCTCCACTTCGTGTGCCGTGTTAGACGGCCCTGCCTCACCCCACCAAACAGGATTTGATGCCCATTGTTGTTGTTCTTCATGATGTTGGTGGTGGTAATGATGGTGGTGTTGTTGTTGTTCTTCTTCCTCTATTTCTTCTTCTCCGTGAACCTGGTTGTCAACATATAATGCCTCTAGGTACACTTCAAGTTCATCGTATTGCTTGGTTGCCTTTTGAACGAAACACCTCCATGTTCGTTCGTCGGAAATTGGGAAAGGACGTGATGCAGCATACACTCCATCCCTGTATTTGGGATATTTCCCCCAAATTTTCTTGATTGAATTGAGATTATCATCGGCAATGGCATCAAGGAGTTCATTGAAGAACTCATCGAATGAGACATCAAGATCAAGCACAAAAGCTCTGTTTGAATGCAATGAGTAATCTACTTCATTGTTTTCGATTTTTAGCTCACCATTCCAGTAGGCTAGAATGATAAAATTGCCATCAGATGCCATTTTTTGAGAATGTAAAGAAAAGTAGTGAGTAGATATTTGAAAGTATAATTTTTAAATGGTAAGAGTGTGAGAGTAAGTGTTAAATATATAGTAGATAATATGAGTTAGGTGCAGGATTTTTATTATGTTAGGTTGATTGTGTGGTGTAGAATTTTTTAGGTGTTAGTTAGATTGAATGGTATAAGATCGAGTTAGGTGAATTCTATGGTGCAGATCTATTTTAATTTCGAAAAGTAATTCGAACGGTAGATGAAGTACCGTTTCATATTAAATAATTTTTTTAAAATGACGAAACGGTAGATCATCTACCGTTTCGTATTAAATAATTTTTTTAAAATGACGAAACGGTAGATTGTCTACCGTTTGAATAATTTTTCTCTCTTACAGCACTGATCCGGAACACTTTTTTGGTAGCTGCACTGTCCGGGAATTAAATCAGCAAAGGCATGGGGTAATAAGAATATAGAAGTGATGACTTGTTGGTCGAAACCAACTCTTCAGTCCTGCAAGAAATCTCACATTCTGGGAAACTTATATATCCCTCTCTTTCCCATCCCATCCCTCCGGCCACATTCTGATCTGATCTGTTCGTTAGCCATCCATCCCACTGTAAATTCATTAACAACTAACCCTTTCATTCATTCACTTTCTTTTCATTTCAATTCAATTCCCTCTGCTTCCAATTTTCCCCTGTTGGGTTTTCTTCAAGCTAAGGAATGAATCTCTGAATTATTGAAAATAAAGCCTGCTGGGCTCTTCCTCCCACGCCTTATTTATTTACCTTATAAAACAACCACTCCAAGAAAACACATATGGTTCACACTCTGTTCTGAAACTCTGATCTCCTTCTACCTATCTCTCTCTCTCTCTCTCTCTCTCTCTCTCTCTGTTTCTTTTTTAAAAACCAAATATTGTAACCAAGAAAATGAGGAGACGAGTTGGGATGATCGTAGTCGCCTTCGTCGTCGTTTTCTTGATTTGCAGCGGCGGCGGCGGCAGCAGGGTTGGAGGAATGAGAGGGACGGCGTTGATGGGGTCGAAGCCGCCGAGGTGCGAGCGGAGATGCGGCGGTTCTTGCCAGCAGTGCGAGGCCATTCAGGTTCCGACCACCGGCGCTAAGAAGAACGGAATAATCAGGCATTCTTCTTCCTTTTCTTCTTCGCCGGGGTGGTGGTGGAGAAGTGCCCGCCGGACCACCAGCGGGCGGGGAGATGACGACAATTACAGTTCAAACTACAAGCCCATGAGCTGGAAATGCAAATGCGGTAATCTCATCTTCGACCCATGACCTCACACACTTACTCTACTTTTATTTATTTATTCCTCTTTTTTTTAATTATTATTTTTGCTCTGATTCACTCCATCATTAGGATTAGTATTGTTGTAATGACATTATTATTATTACTAATGTAATTATGTAATTTCTGTGTGAATTGTTGCATGAGCATTATCCTTTAATTTTAATAAATACTTCCTCCGTCCCTAAATATTCACAACATTTGCTTTTTCAGCAGTCGCGGGAATTTTTGTTTATTTCGACGTTTTCATTGGTTATTTGATAAAATAAAATATTCTTGACACTTCTTATTTCGAAGAACTTTTCATGTGGTTTTTTATATGTAATTTTTATTTTTTATTTTTTTACCAATATGTAAATAAAATGAATTGAAAAAACTTGATATTTTGTCTCGGTAATAGAAATGTGACAAATAATTTGGGACGGAGGAAGTATATGTATGCTAGCATATACGCCCTCCGTCCACCTAAGTTCTTCTCGTTACGCATTACGAAGCTTGACCGACTTTATTTTTAATTCAATTTAATTGATTATAGGAGTAAAAGTTTAAAATAAAATTTATATAGTAATAAACTACATGAAAAGTTCTACAAAACTAGAGGTGACAAGACTTTATTATTTTACGAAATGACTAGTAAAAATGAACAAATAAAATGGGTAAACTTTGATCCTGTGAATAGTGTCTGGAAGATCTATGGTGGACAGAGAGAGTATATAATAGGTATTCAAAAAAATTCTTCAGCCACAACTCTGATCCATAGTTAAGATTTTTGGTTGAATTAGTTCTTTGAAATGATATTAGAAATTTATTGACCGAGAGATCACGAGTTAGAAATGCAGCGCCACCCAGTTTAAAAATTAATGTTCACGTATCAGGCTCGAGTAAAAAAAATAAATCCCATCTACACGTTCGAGGCGTACTAGAATGTAAAAGCTTTTCTTGAGTCAGAATTACAAATTTAAATTTTTAATTGAGTTGGTTGTTTCACATGTAAATCATTATGGAATTCAAGTATAGGCCAAATGAATCCAGAATCCCTGCTGCACACTGCTAATAACTAACAAACAAATCTGGTAGTACTGCCCAGATACAACAACTATGAGTACAAGCCAGCCAGTAAACATTTAAGAAGCATATATACATTTAGGGGCTGTTTGACAACTTCTGAATGGGTAAGTGCTGAATCAGTAAGAGGTCTGAATCATTAAGTGCTGAACCAGTAAGAGGTCTGAACCATTAAGAGCTAGTCTATTGCTTAACTATTCAGAGGCAAATGTCTGATCAATTCAGATAAGAGATATTTACCATTCAGACTCTGTATAATACTTAACCATTTAGAGGCAAATCTCTTAACCATTCAGACTTCTGAACCATTAAGAGGCTAAAACAAACAATCTGAACCATTAAGTGCTGAACCATTCAGACATCTGAACTATTAAGAGGCTGAAACAAACAGCCCCTTAATCTTTAAAAACGAAAAGGAGAGAAAGAGAGAGGGGAAAAAACAAAATTAAAAAAAAAAGTGGTACAGGTACAATAATTAGGTGGGGGGTGGGGGATGGATCAGGAGGGAAGAGATTCAGGCTGCAGGCAGCATCGTTAAGTCTCATCGTTATAAGTACTGTTGCTTTCACTGTACTTTTTCTTACACTATTAGTAATAGTAACAGTATATGGTACAAAACACTATTTCTTGTACTTATATACTCACTCCGTTCCCAATTTGATTACAAATGGCGGGTTACGGAGCTAAATTTCTTATTTTTTGAAACTATTTTATTTAAAAATTGATATATTAATAAAAAACTATGTCAAAAGTTCTACAAAACAAGAGGTGACAAGAATATTTTATTTTATCAAAAGTTATCGAGAGAAGAGAAAAAAAAAAATTGTAATCCATTTAAGGACGAAGAGAGTATATCTTTATAATGTTCTGATCAAGATGAAGATGATGGAGAAAAGATATGGTGGGATACACTATTTTTTGTACTCGTTTTCTTTCCGTTTTTAAACGATTGTCACAGTTCGATTTTTTAGATTAAATTTGGCCACCTTTTGATAATAAATTAGATATAGTTAAAAGTGATTAAAATAAACTTAATTTTACTAAATTTATATTATAAGTAAAGTAATTTTTTCATAATCACGACCAAAGGTGCCATAGTATGATCATTAAATGTCAAACTGTGACAATCTTTTAAAGATAAAGGAAGTATTTGTATATCTTTATAAGAGGAATTTACTTAAATAGCACTAAAACATAATGACTTTCCCTAAATAGCACCACATGTCTTTTTCTTCCCAATGTAGCACTTTTAGTCATTATGCATTAGTCATTATTCAAGTAAATATTCGCCATTACAGGACATTGTGGATATTATTTAGTACTATTTAGGGAATAAAACAATTTAAATGTTATTTAGGAAAATGAAATAAAAGGGTGTTCGATCGTATCATATTATGATGTACTACCTCCGTCCCACTATATTCGTCCACTTTTGATTTTTGGAACTGTTCATCTAAGCACTTTGACTCATCAAATTCTCTCATTGTGTAAGCCTAAATATAGTCATGTGTGATCTTGTTTGATTTGTCTTAACATATAGATTTTTAATATATAATTTTTATAATTTTTTAATATACAAATTACAAGATAAAATGGATTAAAGAAGTGCATTGGATGATGTGCAAAAATGAAAGTGGACAAACACTCAGGGACGGAGGAAGTATGTTTCATTTTTTTAAAGTGACTTTTGTATTTTCTGCTGATGAGAAAAAATGCAGGCTGACATGGGTATTGTTCATTGTCTTTTTAGTTTAACCGGCGTGCAAAATGATTCTACTCCGATCCTCCTCCTACATGGACCATATGAATAGCAATAGAATCCCCTCTTTTTTCACCCGAGATCGATAATAACTGTACTCTACCAGTGTTATGATGATTTCACCCGAGATGAACGAACACTTTCAAGACAAACTGATTATGAAGATCATTTGCGGGTGTGCAGAGGGTGATTGAATTGGCAAAGACATGAAGTGCAAAAGGTAGGGATGAACACGGTATGGTTCCACCACCCATGACACCGGTCTCGAGGATCACTTTTTGATTTTTATGAATTAGAATATCTAAAAATTTACCACTAGTTGTTATTTAAAAATTGAAAAAATGAATAGTACAAAATAACTACATTTAATATCCTGACGGTTCAAAAAAAATGACGAGGTAAATTACCGTAAAGAAACCCTTGAATGAGATTGTATATCGCTCACCTAAAAAAATTAATTACAATTTAAAAAAGAAAGTTACTCACTTATTCCTCAGAACTACAACTTTAAAAAATTAATTACGATTTATAAAAACAAAGTTATTCACTTATTCCTCGGGAGTAGATTACAAAAGATTTATATTAAAAATTTGAGCAATGTTAGGAGTACACCTTTGGTGTACCCCAAATGTACACTATCCCCTTCCCCAAATAAATAATTTTTTTTATATATAACCTTGAATTATATTTTAAATCATTAAGATATTTTATATATAATGAATTTATTTAAAATAATTTTTCTAAACAAAGATCTTTATACTTAATGAGTGATTAGTGAAATATAATAATTTAATTGTAATGAAAATGAATAAAAAGTTGATTTTGACTTTGGAGTCAAATTTTGACTCAAAAGTCAAAATTAACTTGTGAGGTGCAATTGAAGAGGGTGAAGGGGGTGTGTTGGGTCGGGGCGGGTGGGGGGTTTACCGGGGGGGTTAAGGGGGATAGTAACCGTCAATTTTACGAACGGGACACCGGAGCACTCCCGGGTAGGGGTGTAAACGAACCGAATCGAAACGAATACTGATATATTTGAATTTGTATTTGTTTAATTTTTTCGAATCCGAATCCGAATCCGAATATGAGACGAATTCAAAATAAGATTTGAATAAGTATTTGATTAATATTCGAATAATTATCGAATCATAAACGAATATTTGAATAATCATACTATATAATTTATATGATGGACCAACATCAATTTGTAATTTAACTTACGATACTCTTTATACTATACTATATTTCGTATATAAAAACATTAATACATCTGCATCTTACACAAATTATATTTTATAAAATATAACTATTAAAAATCATATGCTTTAGATTTTCGTGTTGCGTTAATTTATTGAATTCTTAGTATTTTAAATATAATACACTTTATATTATATTACTTTGCTTGACTTTTGATATTGAAAACATGGTCTGTGTATATATACATATATTCGAATATTCGAATACCATCCGAATCGAATATATCCCTATTTGTATTTGTATTTGATTAATATTCGAATCAAAAATAATATTTGAATTTGAATTTGTATTTGAATAACGCGAATTCAAATCATCATATTCGAATACAAATCGCGAATCGAATTTAAAATATTTGATTTGTTTACATCCCTACTCCCAGGTCATCCCATGACATTAAGTTCCAATGTCATGGGAACCCCATCCCTTTAAAATTAAAGTGAAACATGTTGACTAAACTCATACCCCTTCAATTACAAAGACATGTAAGAAAATCTCCTCTTATGGAATATGATGTAAAATAATGGCATTAGATTTGTGTGAAGATAATTAAATGATTCCAAATTAAATTTTAAAAAAATCCCCGATGATTTAAAGTTAATGAAGAAAACGAAATATTCCAATTTCATCAAAATTGTTGAATAATCTGCAAATTGTTTGCAATTATGGAGTAGATCTAAAAAAAGTGTGAGCCTCATCCCCGAGGAACCCCGTCATGCTTGGCAGAATGGCCACTGAAAAAAAAGTAAATTGATCTCTAATCACAGTTTATTAGTAAAAATGTTTGATCATGTCTGAGGGGAGCCCGGAGATGTGGCTCGTCTTTTTTTTAAGATCTAAAACGTTGGACCCTTCGGGTTTAAGCACTTTGGAGTTTGGGCTTAGAGTATATTTTTATACGGAATATAGAATTCGATCTGCAACACTATAGTTCTTTTTGAGCCTCTTAATTTTGGGCCATAGACTAGCGGCCTGTATGCTTTGAAATGATCTTTGTCAATTTCATTAAAATTGATATACATTCAAATTTTAATAAAACAAGATGTGATTTGATTATATTTTGTTATTTCAATTGCACTATCAATAAAATTATGTAAAAAAAGGTAATTTAAACTTAAAAAAAAGTGAGTGAATTTATCATTGGACATATGGAGTAATTATATGTATTGCTTCCAATTATCACGATTTAGTACATAGAGTAATGATTCGATAGCTTACATTTGCGATTTTGCATCATGGAACAAATGCGATCGGTACCGGTGGGGAGGGGTTTCGAGATGGTTCCGATTTCCATCCACAGACCCAATATTGCACCCTCCCCTCTATTTTGGAACTCAACCCTTAACAACCTATTCATTTAAAAGTGTTTTGGATGCATATTATTTTTTACACATTTTAACATAAAATATTTTTTCTTATTTTTAAATTTTTAATTAAAATAAATATTCATCAAGGTCATTAGAAACTATTTATTTCCCTTTTATATAGGTCTATGATGGACCTTAGGTTCACCAAAGACTTTGCGGCCATTCATTTACTCCTTTGTATTATTACCTTCATTTTTTCATACTTGATGGGTCACGTGAGAATATAATTTTGAGACGAACACAATAAATTTCTTTGTCTAATTCATACAAAGACATCGATCATCTATATGCTCCACTAATTTTTTTTATACAATTAATAATGCCAACTTTTCACATGATCATACATACAAGTTGTGATTTGTGAATACAATGTGTCTTCATCGCCATATTTGTTACTTTGTGAGATAAAATATCTAATTATATTACCTCCATATTTGTTACATACGGTAAAAAAAGTTATACTACCTCCGTCCCGTTATCTTTGTCCAGTTTGAACTTTTGAAACTGTTCAGCTAAGCACTTTGACTCATCAAATTCTCTCAATGTGTAAGCCTAAAAATAGTCATGTGTGATCTTGTTTGATTCGTCTTAACATATAGATTATTAATATATAATTTTTATAATTTTTTAATATACAAATTACAAGATAAAATGGATTAAAGAAGTGCATTAGATGATGTGCCAAAAGGTAAATGGACAAAGACAGTGAGATTGGGAGGGAGGGAGTATATAAGAAAACACTACTAACTAACGAGTACGTTTATTAAAAGTCGGGCACTTTAGAAGGGATATGCTAGGGGTACATCAAAGGTGTACCCCAAATGTACACCACTTGCCTCTACACCATGCATTTTATTTTCTTTTTCTTTTTTATTTTTTTTGAAATTTTCTTGCCTTTTTTGTGTGGTGATGGAGAAGGTGGAGGATGTTTGGGGTACACTTTTGGTGTACCCCTAACATTTTTCCACTTTAGAATTATCCCAATAAGCAAAGGGATGGAATTTTGGGCACCCTAGCTAGCTAGCTAGCTAGCATGTAGCCTAAGTCAACTGGAATATTTCTCTCTTTTTGTCATCATACAAACTAGGTCTTCCATTTTCTTATTTGCCAGCTCACACAGGCAACCCCATATAACCTACTACCAAAGGAAGTTAAATCTCTTTTACTCCAAGTAAAAAAATACTACCTCCGTCTCACTCTCTTTGTCCACTTTTGACTATTGGAACTGTTCATCTAAGCACTTTGACTCATCAAATTCTCTCAATGTATAAGCCAAAATATAGTCATGTGTGATCTTGTTTGATTTGTTTTAACATATAGATTATTAATATATAATTTCTATAATTTTTTAATATACAAATTACGGAGTACAAGATAATATGGATTAAAGAAATGCATTTGATGGTGTGCTAAAAGATAAGTGGACAAAGAGAGTGGGACGGAGGGAATATTAAAGGCACTAGTGCACTACCCAAACTTTACCATCACTTTCTTTATCACACACACTACTTCTGAGTATAATTAAAATTTAAAATTTGTGGTAAAAAGAGTTGATCGTACACTAAAAAAAGTGTTACACTTTACCATTCTTATTGTTCAAAAATTATTTTTCTATTGCGTTATGTTTTACGATTTAATGTCTGATTAAAGTTATTTTAAATAACTTTATATATAAAATAATATGAAATTAAAAATAAAATTTTTATATTTAAAAACTACTTCTTATGTTCCATACAATTGTTCTCATTTTGATTTTTATAAAATTTAAAGGAGAAATATATTTTTGTGTTAACTTTTTAAAAATAATCTTGATGTTAATGATAGATTATTAGTAAAAAAGTATGATGCGACTCGTAGAGTAAGAATTAGTGTGGACAAAAGTGAGTTTTTAATACGAGTAGAAAAAAGAATGACTTTCCGAGACACACAAATAAAGAAAGAAAAAAACTTTTTGAAAAGAGTACATCAAAAAATCTAAAAAACTAGATGTAATATGACTGTGTTATTTTATGAAATGAGCTAAGAAAATAGGTCAAATAATTGAAATAAATAAAATTTAAATATATGAATAGTGAACTAGAAATAATTTTTAAAGGAAAAACATACTCCGTAATTACTAAGGCGAGCTCCTGAATAGTCTACCAAAAGAAAACGAAGAGAAGTAAAAATGGAAACTAAATAAAGAAGCGAAAAATAATCTCTCTTCGGTCAAAATTAACTTCTTGATGAAAAGAAATAGTGATAATGAGCAAAAGAAAATTTATTTGAATTTTCCCACCTACAGATATTGACTATAGTAGGAGTAATATATATTCATTGAGGGTAAAAAAAACTCCGTATACTTTTATTGAAAAAAATAAAGGTACTCCGTATATGCTAGAAAAGTAAGCACTTAATTTCGTACATTCAAATAAAGTGAAAAGAAAGTTTTTGATAGAGATATCTTTTCTTCTTTTTTTTTTAATTTTGAGAAAGATAGAGATATCATTTTTTTTTAAGGAAGATAGAGATATCATTGATTCATAATAAATCACACAAATATTTCTATTAAAAAATGACTAAACAAAGGCGGCCCAAAAAAACAGAAGACTGAGATCTGAAGACCCCAAGTACTCCCAATTAGGGTTATAAATGAATCGAATATTTTTTGTTCGATTCGTGATTCGTATTCGTTTAAGGTGATTTGTATTCGATTTTTTCAAATCCAAATACGAATACGAATCTGAATAAATATTCGAATCCTTATCGAATACGAATATGAATCAAGGCTATTCGATCCGTGAGTTTGACAAATATATTCGGAATATAAATCTAATTATACAAATTATATATATATATATATATATATATATATATATATATATATATATCAAATGGTTATAAAATATTTTAAAATCTAAATGAACTGAATATTTTTAAACGAACCGAATATATTTAAACGAATCGAATACTTAAACGAACCGAATATGTTTAGTATATTAAACGAACCGAATACGAATCTTAAAAAATATTCGAACCGAATTCGAATTCGAATATCACTCCATCTTAACGAATATGAATATTTTTCATGAATATTCGATTCGATTCGGTTCGTTTACAACCCTACTCCCAATTTAGATGATGGCACAATTTTTTGAAAAAAAGAATTGCATATTTTTAATCTTTACTAAAAAAGCATTTAATGAATCATGTTACATTGTTACTCGCTCATCCCAAGTCAAATTTATACTGAGTAATATTTGTT
Organism: Cuscuta campestris; assembly: GCA_900332095.2. NCBI lineage: Eukaryota > Viridiplantae > Streptophyta > Magnoliopsida > Solanales > Convolvulaceae > Cuscuta > Cuscuta campestris. The sequence goes on from OOIL02001451.1 coordinate 862,825, forward strand.
GTTAATTTTAGTGTTATCGACTATTTTATGTAATTGCATTTACTTAAAACAAATGAGAATTTTAAACAGCATTGTTAACGAATTCGGAGCTAGGGAGTGCACGCACAGTTTTTAAATATATAAATTTTACTCCCTTGATTTCTAAAATGAGTTCCTAAGTTGACTAATAGGTGAAATAATGGGGGTATATTTATAGTTAATTTTTAAATTTTGGTCTTGATATGATGAATATAAATAAGATGTGATAGGTTTTATTAGTGAAAAAAATATTATGTGATTGATAGGATAAGAAAAAAAAGTAGAGGTTAAATTTATTTTTTTAAAGAAATCGAAAGTGTTTTAAGGAAAATGAAAAAAAATAAAAGAGAAAGTGTTTTAAAAACGGATGAAATATTTTTTAATTTTATATGGAGCACTAATTCTCAACTAAATTGAATTAAAAATAATTTTAGTCGAACCTCATAAACAATAAACTATTTAATACTCTCTTTGTCTATTAGATTTTTTCCCACTTTCCTTTTTTGACTGTTCACCAATTTCATCCTCGTTTCTTGTTTTGACAAAAAAAAATGAATAAATGTATCATTATGCTCTTACTTTTCATCTATACTATTTACTTTGTTCTATTGCATCAAGCACAAACATAAAAAAATTTATTTTTTAACTTTTCTTAGTTTTTGTATTTTGTTGGACAATGAGTATTACAAAAAGGATAAGAAGCATATAACCACGAATTAGTCACATTTGCTTAGTAAAACTTAAAAGTAGGATCTAAGAAGAAACCGAAAGCTCAGTAACCACCCCCAGCTATCATCCATGATATGATTTTCCCAAGTCTTCTTGAAGTTTTTTCCCCCCCTCTCCTCCCATAATAGTTTAGCATTCTTCAACTCCTGATTTCTTGATCCAAGAACATTAACCGGGCCACCATCATCATGTTAAAGCTTTCTCCACGAAGAAACCAGAGAAGTAACGGCTTCAAGGTGAAGCACGCCCTCCAGATATGCGTCTTCGGGGGCGCTTGTGTTTGGCTGATGTATCAATTCCAGGACAAGAAACTTCCATTCTCGTACCATCATCAAGAAAAAGCCAGCAGCAGCAGTGTCCGCCGGAGCAAGGCCACGCCGGCGGCCGGGAATCAGAACGGCTTCTCCGCCATCAAGTTGGGGAGGAAGGATCTCGATCCTCTGGGAATCGAACAAATGACCGCCGAGGATCTAAAGAACGGCGGGCAGGATGCAGAGGAAGACAAGAGCTTTGATGACGAAACCAAGATTCTCGAGGAGATCAAGGTTGACGATGAGATCAATAATGGGAATGGAGATGAAGAGCCTGCGAGAAACCCAGAAATTCTTGACAAGAAACTGGGTTCGGGTTTGGGTTCGGGTTCAAGACAAGTAGAAATGAGCCAAGAAAACAAGAAGAAGATCACAAAAAAAGCAGCAGCTTTGGGAGGAAAGGGTAATGTTACAGTAGGAGCGGGTATTGAATCTAAAGCAGACAAAAATTCCACACAAAGAGAAAGTGTTGAATCTAAAGGGGAAAAGAATTCGACCCAAACAGAAAGTGATGAGCTGCAGAAACAAGAGCTGGAGAAAACATCTTCAAATTCTACATCTGGTGGGAAAAATGAAAACCCAGTCATGAATGAGCAGAGGTCAGATATGGGTGAGAGTTTGAAAGAGGAGATATCATCGTCGGGTGGCGTTGAATCTGCAGGTTCTGGAGAGAAAATTAACCCTTCAAACGACAATGATGATACGACTGATCCCTCAGGGGAAAACAGGGGAGGGGAGATTTCAACCTCCCAGAATGAATCTGGTTCAATGTCCACTTCAGTTCTTCAAGAAGAGACCGATGCTCGGACGGATTTGGAAACCATGCCACAGACAGAAACCAGTGGCAATGCTCTCCAAGCTACAGAGTAGCAGCAGCAGAGCAGATCCACCATTTCTTATCTTTCTTTCTTTTTATCTTCTCTTCTTTGATAGTGTTACTTGTCAATTGTCATTGCTGTTTTTTTTTTCTAGCTATAACAAAAGGACCTTTGAACAGTCACATCACGGATAACACTATCGTTGTTACACACAATGACTATATGCCCGTGATTGTATCAAACATGATTTCATCCCTCGAGTCATAGTCCGATAACAAAACAGGTAATGGAAAGCTACCTTGTTGTGTAGTCAAATTGGGTTGTGGCATTGGCATATGAGGAACCAAAAGGAATGACATTATAGTCCAAAAGAAAAATTTACTTTATTGTTACGATTAGAACAGTTTTATGATGAAAGAGCATTGGATGATGAGATTTTTGTAGTGCTTCTGATGATACAAGGCTTTAAAAATGGATTTTCCCAATGTAGCATAGTAGGAGTATAATGTTAGAAACCATCAGACGTTGGCAATTTAGTGGGAGCCAATCCAAAAAGATGCATTGTGTCATTGCAATTTATGAAACATATTGCACGTCTGTAATATAATATGAGTAATAATAACTACGCACACCGCGATGAATTCAAGCTAGTTCAGTGCTGTTCCATATATATTTATTTTCAATAAAATGTGAGTATGGCAGTAGATTCGATACAAAACAATTCACAATACAAAACATCTTGCTTTGGGTGCAAATGAAACGGACATGTGAAGCCACCGGACCAACCATTCATTTGTTGCAGAAGATTGGCGCATCATCAATGGTGCTTAGTCTCAAAAAGCCCGTCTGGACCTGTGTTTACATAAGTTTGTCAAGTCAAATAACCAATCAGTTTAGGATTATCACTAAAATGTAGCACCAAACCATAACATAGTCAGTGCCCATTCTTAGAAGTGTAAGCAAGATATCTGCTAATGCTTGGTAAAGTCATTATCAGTAAAAACAAAGAGAATAAATTCAGTGAAAAAGAGGGAGGTCGAGAGTAGAACTTACCCCATGGAAACTCCTTGTTGCGGATGTGCAAATATGGGTATGCCTGTAATCAAAACATGGGTTTAAATAGGAATGATTAGAACTCAACAGACAACAAAATGGATCTCCATGTGTTATGACTCTAAGGTATAGAAGAATATGTAGTAGGTTTCTAAAGAAACAAACACAAGGCGGCCTCTGGGCAATGCACTATAGCGCCTAAGTGCACTTTAGTGGGGCTTAGTCGGGGCCTAGTTAGGTTAAGCGAGGCAAAAATAAGAAAAAATCAGAGTGGTCAAGATGCTTACGCCAAGAACTTAGAGCAGTAATTAAGCATAATAGAAAATACACATCTAAACAAAATTATAAATACAAGAATTGAATTCCAGTAGCAATTATATGCAACTCTAGTGTTTGAAATGATCAAAGTAAATAAAAGAAAAAAACTGAATTCCTTGAATTGCAATGTATCAAAAATGAATTGATTTGTTTGTTTTTACAAACTTGGCCTAGTCAAAAAATGAAATATTTCATTTCACCAGTGAGCGGGTAATGAGGGTGCAGTGATGCCACAGAGTCAAGGGATGCTTAAGATCAGGCTAATTTGGTAAGTTCAATTACCTGCGCAAATCCATCACCAAATTAACCCTGTTTAGGTTGTATAAATTGTGTGGAATTAAATTCTTGGCTCAAATTATGTTCCAAAGCAAAGAAATGAATTCTAATTCCTTAAGGAACTCATTTCTTGCGGACTCCAAACACCATTATAGACACTGGGTTTCAATGTTATCAAGGAAATGTAACATTTGAAGACACTAAGAGACAGCTTAGTAGCTCACCGGAGGCTCTTCGTAGTGGGGGTGACCCTTGGAAAGAATAGCAATAGCAAGGACAGTGCACGCAGCTATTCCTGCATAAGTAATTTTCTCCCATTTGGATGCCTCCTCTGCTCACAAAAACTCTACCAAAGTTAACCATCTTTGATATAAATAAGAACTTTTAGTGTAAAAGATAAACAGTATGGTGTAAAACATACTCCAGCTCATTTGATTCTTTACAGTTACTATTAACTCGGTCAAACTATTTTATTTTTCTTTACACATTTTCATCTATCATTTCATAAATTAAGTCATGTAAAATAATAATTTTACAGCACATGAGTCAAACATCATAAAATTATATAAACCATCCTGTCCAGAATCAAATGGAGGTTATGGAGGGATGGAGTTCGTCAACTCAGATCGAGCATGCGGCATGCGGAGTAAGAAAAATATCCTAAATTTGCAAACAAATGCTGAAGAGAAAGCTAAATTGAAAATCTACACTGGAAAAGAAGAACGGATCGGGAAACATAATTGGTTCAGATGAAAAATCCAGATAGAATGTTACGGAGTACAAATCTAAAACAACAGAAATGAATCAAAATGATGAATTTGTATAGCAGAATATAAAAAATCGAAACTTACTAGCCTCGTCGTGATGGGCAGATGAGGCGAAATTTCGCTTGGAAGACGGAAGTCCACGTCCAGAACCACCGCGGAGGGCGGATCGGAAGCTGGATCTCATCATCGCCGACGCCATTTTCGGTCCTCTCCCTATCTCTTCTCTCCCACAGGTGGTGAACCAGTTTTTTGTTGTTGTAAAATGTAAATGGTCCGGATTACAATGGGTCTTATAATTTAGAAATGGGCCGAATGATTTTGCGGAACATTTGCTACAGCATATTATTACGTACGGAGCAGTATATCTACTAAATGGCCCAATAAAAAAACACCACTAATACTTTCTACTTAAAAATTCATTTTCAAAAATAGTTTCTCTTTTATTTCTATTTATCTTTCACTTTCTCTTAAAAATAATCTTTACTCCTACTAATTCTAACCTACATGTTACATCATATTTTTTAACTAATAATTTATTCATTACATCAAGGATAAAATTAGAATGTCAATTACAAATATAGATTCTTTATTTTTCCATTAATCAAAATAGAATTTTTTTTGGTGAATGGATGGAGTAGTAGAGATTCTGAAATGGTTTTTTAATATGTAAATTCTAAGTATTTTTTTTAATTTCACCCTAGTTCTTAAATAAATTATATAAAAAATAACTTCAGTTCAACATCATAAATCAAAACAAACAATTTAAATTATAACAGAACGAATAGATATGATGTGATTGGTAGGATAATAATTAGTAGGGGTAAATATGAGACTTCAATTGAAATTGGAAGTATTTTATGAGATGGGTGAAGAGTGGAAGTAGAATTGTTTTGTAAAACGGAGGGAGTATATTAGTATTAAAATGATTTCATTTGATTTATCTTGTTGAGAAATTTCAAATTTTTTTTATTTTATTAATATACAATATAAGTTGAGAGAAATGGATGATTAAAGTTCGTCCAGTTTGACTCAAAAAAGATAAACTGGACGAATATATTGAGAGGCAGGAGGTATATCATATGCAACAAGAGTCATTGTAAGTATTCTGCTTAGGCACTTGATTTGGCAATCAAATCTTGTCACTTGCTTTTCCAAAAAATGAGGTGACCACCAATCATGCTACATTACCTAGATGTGGAATGCCTATCAGTCATACATCCTACCGATTGAGCATCATAGTATCTCACAATATTGTTATGATCTCTATCTTCATAACATAATTCTTGCACTGTGATCTCTTGATGTTCTTTACAACTTGAACTACGACATCCCGATGACCCTCACACGATTTATCAATACATTGTGATATTCAAGATTTCAAGAATCAACCTCACACAGTTCCAGACCCACGTGATAAATTCATGCTTATATATTTTGTGGAAAACTGAGCTAACCTACAATTCCAAAGCATGATCCTCAACTTATACCATGAACCGCCCAAACCATAAAGTTTTAAGAGTGTAAGATAATAATGTTCACCAAATGGTCAGCTGTGCAGGTTCTGGATTTCATCAGTGACTTGTGATCTCTTCTGGTGTCTCACAATTCCCCTCCTCAACTTTATCAGACTCACCATTCTTGATAGTATCCTCTGTCCTACCTTTGAGAGGAGAAAGAATGAAGAAAGAGGCAAGGGACTATAATCTCAACATATAAAAAACTGAAACTGGCTATTGAAATGACTTTTTAGCAACACACCTCCATCATCATCAGCATCCTAAGCAAGGTCAGATGATGAGAGCCTTGTACAGACTTGTTGGTGCGGTGTTGGCTGTAATTAATCATATTTAAGTTAGAAAACGTTGGGCTTTTACAGTTAAACTATAATTAGACATTCAAGTGACTGAAAAGATTGATATTTGTTGTAAAAGCCCTTAATATATTAGCAGAGTTCAGCTAATCCAAGTCATTCAAAGGTGAGGGATTGGATAATAACAAATACTAAAAAACATACTTCCAGCTTCAGACGAAGTGCTTGCTTCTGATGACCCTTTGCTCTTCATGGCACCTTACTAGAAGAATAATCGACGACCGAAACATGATTAAATGTGCATAAATTCAAAAACCAGTTAATGTCAAACCATAGAACTAATTAAGATGTACCTTTCCTAATGCCCAATCAGTAGAGTCAAAGAATGCACGTTCGTGGTCCTATGAGCAGTTTGCAGGTGAGTTAAGGTTAGTGGAACTGATGAATCTCAAGCATTCCATAAAGATATTTAAGGCTATATGAATGAAATGATAATAACCACCTTTGATATCAGCCAAGGTTTTTTCGCTAGCAATCCTCCATACATTTTCATTACTACTTCACCATGCTTAAAATTTAAAATCATCATCATCATCATCAAACCCAGTAAAATCCCACAAAGAGTAGGGTTTTGGGAGGGTGTGTGTATGCAAAATTGCAAACCTTACCCTTACTTGAAAGTAGAGAGTTTCTTTCCAATAGACCCTCCTAATTAAAATCATTTAAAGCTATGAATGTAATGATAATCACTTTTGGTTGATCAATATAAATGGTTAATGATGGATGATTCAATAGAATTCAACCAACAACATTGAGTGACATGCAAATGGAATAATAAAGATCAGGCAAAAATGAGACCCAAGACTTTAACTCTATCAAATGTCTTCAAGGATCATCAAGAAGACTTCACCTCCTGCAAGGGCTTAGAGTTTTCCTTTACTCTGACGACTTTTAGATCATCCACAGATGAATTGGCTTCAACCTGAGCTTGCTGAGAGTTACCGATGGATTCAATTTCTTTTGTGTTCTCGGCATTGCTCGCGTTCAACATGTTGCGTATCCTATAAAGCAACACAAGATCATAACTAAGTATTCGCGCAGTCAAATCATATCTTCCTTAGATAGTTTGATTGATCACTTGACAACAAAAGAGTAAATTAGATGATCCAAATTAAACATATAACTCAAGAAAACAGATTGCAGGCACACGAAAAAAAACAATATTAAGAGATTCTGTCAACATGGTTGAAGGTCCAAACCATTCTTTCAACTAACATATGGGTTCCTACCTAATGAACATTAAAAGTATCAATCTTTCATACTTAATATGAGGAAGAAGATTTTAACATTAATCATCAATTTCAAACAATCAAAAGATTGCAAGAATTTGAAAACTAACCGTTCTTCGTTTGGTCCCCCAACCTGCTTGACTTCCGGGACAGCATCCAGGTTGACTCCTAGTTCTGATTCGTTAATCTCGTCTTCATCGTAATCTTCATCCCTAACCATTAACAATAAAGCAGCTCTCTACTTGAAAGAGAATCAGAATAAGAATCAGAATCACTCGACTCAGCTGCATCATGCACAGGAAATAGATTTCTAATATCTTCTGTAAGTCCATCTAATACCCCTTTTGACCTTTTATGTTGACTAATCTGTTTTAATCATATATAGATGTGTAATGACTACATTGGCACCTTGGTTTCACTCCTTTGGATATAACACTTCTGGAAAGATAGAAAGGTCCGCTGATATGCGTTCACTTCCCAAGCTTTGCGGCCATCCTTGGTTACTTGAAGAACCAAACTCTTGCATTCTTGAAGTGTTGAAACACCCAGAGAACCGTGACCATTTTGTAGCTACTCGTTGCAGAAGGCTGTGTAAATTTCTTCAAAGGGTATGAGAATAATGAGATAAAATACATTTCGTTTAATTTATCAATTTAATACATGATTGATGTTTTTTATTACTTCTAAAATTGCAACCCCAATCATCACAGTAGACTCACAAGAAAATATCAGTGTTTTAGCTCCTACAACATCTCAAAAAGAGATGTTCAGCATTCACCGAGAAAAAAGGCTGAAGGTCCAAAAAAACATGGTTGAAGGTCCAAACCATTAAGAGAAAAAAAACAATATTAAGAGATTCTGTCAACATGGTTGAAGGTCCAAACCATTCTTTCAACTAACATATGGGTGCCTACCTGATGAACACTAAAAGTATCAATCTTTCATACTTAATATGAGGAAGAAGATTTTAACATTAATCATCAATTTCAAACAATCAAAAGATTGCAAGAATTTGAAAACTAACTGTTCTTCGTTTGGTCCCCCAACCTGCTTGACTATTCTTCCATCACTCTGCTTAACTTCCAGGACAACATCTAGGTTGACTCCTAATAGATTCGTTAATCTCGTCTTCATCGTAATCTTCATCCCTAACCATTAACAATAAAGCAGCTTGGGGTTGCATTTTCTATTAGGAGAAAAGAGGTTCAAAGACATTTTCTTGTGAATCTACTGTGATGATTGGGGTTGCACGATTCTGAAAAGTAATAAAAAACACATCAATCATGTATTAAATTGATAACTAACAAAATTAAACAAAATGTATTGTATCTCATTATTCTCATACACTTTAAAAAAATTACATAGCCTTCTACAACGAGTAGCTACAGATTAGCTACAAAATGGTCACGGTTCTCTGGGTATTTCAACACTTCAAGCATGCAAGAGTCCGGTTTTTCAAGTAACCAAGGATGACTGCAAAGCTTGGGAAGTGAACGCATATCATCGGACCTTTCTATCTTTCCAAAAGTGTTATATCCAAAGGAATGGAACCAGGGTGCCAATGCGGTCATTACACATCTATATATGATTAAAACAGGTTAGTCAACATAAAAGGTCAAAAGAATAAAAAAACTCTTACAAAATAAAAATCTTAAGTGGTGGTCTTTAACTCCACATCTTGTGACAGACAACACGACATTATAGCAGGTCGAGGGTCTTTCTCCCTCTTGACAACCCATTTGACAAATGAGTCATCAAGAATAACCTTAAGAGAATCCCCCACACCGAAACAATCTTTGATATACTGCACGTGATAACAAACACAGTGGGCTTGCCAAACAAAAAATACAAACAATCCATCATAAGATAACAAACACACCAAAAGATAGGGTTAGCACATTATAGAAGATTCAATATTATAAGACCGATCCCCTCAATATCTTCTTTTGCCTCTTTTAGAGTCTCAATCAACTGCCCTCCTTCATTATGTTCCCAATCGGCCACCAGAACATCATGTTTCGCCTTTTTCACAATCTCATTTCCATCATCTCCGATGGAGCCAAAATTTCACCTATTTTTGGCTTTGGGTGTGATGGAATAAATCAAAATGGATATCTAAACTATTTGCGCTTCTTTAATTAATGAAGTAGCAGTTAGTCAAGCAATGCAACTTTCAACGTTGAGCCGGGGGTCTCTTTGGAAAGAGCCTCTCTACTTTCGAGTAGGGGCAAGGTCTGCATACACACACCCTCCCCAGACCCTACTCTTGTGGGATTTAACTGGGTTGTTGTTGTTGTTGTTGTTGTCATTTGCATCCACAGTGGGCTTACCAAACAAAAAGTACAGGATCAATGGTCAGATAACACCAAGGAATCATGAGGACAACAAACAGCAGAAGATAGAGTTAGCACACGAAAGAAAATTCGATAAGATAAGGCTGATCACCTCAATATTCAACTGCCCCCCTTCATTTTGTTCCAATTTGGCCACCACAGTATCATGTTTAGCCTTTTCTACAGGCTCATTCGCATCCATGATTTTGAGAAAACACAACTCTGAGACATGATTAGATATATTCAAATTCATGAGGTAACACAATCAAACCATCATCTGAAAACTAATTAGGACTGAGAACAAGCAACTACATACAGTAACCTAGTGGTTATCAACCATCACCAAATCAAGCTAACTAGGCATCATTGCACACTCTGATACATAGCAGAATCAAGAGAAAACACTATCAAATCATCAAATGATGTGAACAACTGGAGAATAACATTGCATGTGAGCAAGCAACTACAAATATCATCAATACAAAACTAAACAGGCATGATTAGACTTTTTAGAATCAACAGAAAACACAATCAGATGATATGCCCAATTGAGGTATAAAAAGTCACATGCTCAGAACAGAATTCAGAACAAGCAGCTACAACTATCATCAATACATAACTATAAATAGGCATGATTATTACACTTTCTGAATCAGGAGAAAACACAATCAAATCATCAAATGATATGCACAATTGGAGCTGAGTATAACAACTCAAATCCTCAGATCAGAACAAGCAACTACAGAAACCTAGGGTTATAAACTATCATCAAAGCAATAGGTGAGAGAATAACATGAGAAAACCCTAGGTTATCGATCAAAATCATCAAACGAGAGAATTTACATAACTATGAATGATGCGACATTGCAACTTGCGTAAACATGCTTCCATTTCCAAAAAAATTACGGAATAAGACTTCAATTAGGAGAAAAACAGAAAATAATCGAATGATGTAAACTCTACGATGCAGAAATTTAAGCATGCGTAGTGAAGAAACATGCTTCGATTTCCAAAAAATAGCGAAATAAGACTTCAATTAAGAGTAAAGTAAACTCTACGATGCAGAAATTTGAGCATATAGCATGCGTGAAGAAATTTATTCGCATCGGTTGATGTTCTTGCGATGAAAGGGAATCTGGCTCTGTGAGTTCAGTACCACGGCAAATGGTTAAAATGCATAAATGGTTTGTGAGAGAACGGATTTTGTATCCCCGCCTTGAAGGCTGGCTTGTGGCAATTTATAGCGAGCAGGATTTAGGCGCGTTCAACTTATTTTTTTTTTTTTTTTTATTCTTATTAAAATCAGATCAGATCAGACCAGATCAGATCAGATCGAATCAGATTCAATCAGATCAGATCAGATTCAATCAGATCAGGACTTATTAAAATCAGATCCCATCAAAAATTATTATTATTATTATTATTATTATTGTTATTATTATTATTATTATCATCATCATCATCATCATCATCATCATCATCATCATCATCATCATCATTATTAGTATTGTTCTTGAAAATGAAAAATAATAAACTTTAGAAATAGGTTAAATAGAAAACTAAGAAAGTAATCCTTAATTATTTCTGCAGCCTTTTTAATCAAAATTTTATGTAACTGTTACAGTTAGATTAAGATGAAAATTTTATATAAAAATAACGATGAACATTAAACTCAAAGATTTGAAAACTAGAAAATATTCCTACTCTATAAAATTATTTTTATGATAGAGAAGATATATAACTAATAGATTTAATAATTACTTTTTAATGTATATCTAAATTCAATATTTATTCTAATGTATAATTCTAATTTTACAAAAATATAATCATAAAATAAAAAATATTATTACATTATAATATGAATGATTATCCTAATATATGAATTAACTATTTTTATTTTATTAAAAAATAATCATTAAATAAAAATATTGATTATATTATAATATGAATTATCATTACAATTTTCAAACGTTATTATAAATTCAAATTAAATTATTGATTTGAAATTTTAAATTAAATCATAATTAATCAGATCAGATCTGATCTGATCAGATCTAATCAGATCAGATCAGATCAGATCCAATCAGATCAGATCAGATCAGATCCAATCAGAACAGATCAGATCAGAACTTATTAGAATCAGATCAGATCAGAAAAAATAAGTTGAACGGAACGGAGCCTGAATAGAATACACTTTGAACTTTCCAATTCCACTCTAATTTCTATTTAAATGATAAGAATCTTTATAGAGCAATGCTAGGGTTACACCAAAGGTGTATCCTAAATGTACACCACCCCCTTCTCTACTACTCATTTTTATTTTATTTTTATTTATTTATTTATTTTTGAATTTCTTGCCTTTTTTGTGGATAAGGAAGGAGTGAGGGACAAATAAGGTACACATTTGGTGTACCCTTAGCATTTTTCATCTTTATACAATACACCCTTTAGATTTTCACTTTTCACATGTTGTCTTCCCCAATTTTTAAAACTATACCATAAGTGGATTTTTTTCTACCCAAACTTTCAAATGTGTGCTATTTGTCCTTATACTTTTTATAAATTGTGTAT